>AWOL01S0011708.1:36434-68578 GCA_000715115.1 Nicotiana otophora
AAATATTGAATGATGTTGTTAATAGAAATGAAATGGAAGCGGTCAATGAAATCTCTTCAGTATTTGATTAACGGAGTACATCTCCTCTTTATTCACGGATGAATCTGGGTAGAATGAAATATAACAGGCTTGCTCAGTCGGGTTCACTCGGTTGAGCGCCGGTCGCGCTCCTCGATTTTGGGGCGTGACACCTATACAATACACATGTGCATTTCATAGACCATTCACTGTGTTCACTTACACAATACAAATACACCTATTCAAGGGCTTGAAAATACAACATGAATATGATGAATCATGGTAACAAATAAAGGGCTTAGATAGCTGTTAACGTCAAGCAGATTTATTAAGAGCTTCCATTAAAATTTATAGATATTAAGTCAGGAATCCTCTATAACCACCTTCACACAATGCGGCCATGCCGCCTCACCCCAACATATGCGGGTGGAGGTGCATCACGATACCACAATCTCTACACAAAGCGGCCCTGCCGCCTCACCCCAATATATGCGGGTGGAGGTGTATCACCATACCACAATCCCTACACAAAGCGGACCTTCCGCCTCACCCCAATATATGCAGGTGGAGGTGTATCACAATACCACAATCCCTACACAAAGCGGACCTTCCGCCTCACCCCAATATATGCAGGTGGAGGTGTATCACAATACCACAATCCCTACACAAAGCGGTCCTACCGCCTCACCCCAATATATGCGGGTGGAGGTATATCACAATACCACAATCCTTACACAAAGCGGTCATGCCGAATTACCCCAATATATGCGGGTGGAGGTGTATCACAATACCACAATACCATATATAAATTCAAAGCGACATAGTTTGTCATTACATTTAAGGTCGTAATTTCTCATATCATTGGAATACTTCATGTTCATACTCATCATGGAGAAACACAACTCATTACATTAGCACATGCATGGTAAATTAATAAGTCGATTTCATTGGCACATGGGCCCAATTCCTTTTCTTAAGGTTCGTCATCATTTAACAAAGGACATCTCCCTTCCATCTCATTATTCACTCTCTTGACATCTTGAGGTCATTATCTAGGTTCATGACTCTTGGGGACTTAACAATCAAATTCATTTACATACATTATTTTAGAACATTAATAGCATTTAGAATATTTAGGAACATCATAGCCTTTACTCACAAGAACGTAGGGGCTTATAACACATTGGAAACAAAAGTACAAATACATACATCTCATAACCTTTCACACCATATATCACTTAATTCGTACTTTCAACCACTTACAACATTATTATTTCGTTGGATCTCTAGGCCATACATGTGATTCTTCATTTATGGCATTGTGGCCGTATATCATATTCCACACTTTCATTACTTTACTTTCAAGGATTATCATCATAAACATCATCATATAGAATACTCTTGAAATACGTTTCCCCAAAAAGGGCAATACACAATTTAAACTCATGAATATGTAAGAACTCAAAACATATTGGAAATACCTACCAAGTATAGCATTAGTTAGAACAACCTCATTTGGACATGACTTGAGTACATAAGCTTTTGAATAATTCTATTTTCAGACTCAGTTTGGAATAGTTGAATCAAGGCTCATTTCATAATATTTCACACATCATTCATTTCATTGGCGCTATTGGCCACAAGTATAACTTTCATTCTTGGCACGATGTTCACACTTTATATACCCAACTCACTTCTTTTATTTTCAAATAACTTTATAGATTATCGACAACAAAGAATCTCTAATCACGACTTTTAGTACACCTATGAGCAATTAAGAGTCTTAAGCATATTGAGATTTCTTACAAAAGTTGGCATAATATCCTTCACTTGAAACACAACTTAGAGTCATAATATTTTTATACCCAACTCATACTTTGAACATATTACCAAAGGATAACATCATATGATAAGAGCATCCGGACCATATTTTGAACATATACCTTTCAACACGAAGTTTATTCGGAATAGTTGATTTATAAAGAATAACTCGGGACTTACAAGAACATCATGGAATTCAATTCAAGGAAAGAAGTTTAGCCAATATACCTCGCTTTGAGCTTTCCTTAAATTACTACAACGTTCTAGAAATTCTAACAATCCCAATTTATTTTGAGACATAACATAATTGAACAAATATTAGGAAGGTATTCATGGTTTCAGCTCATTTGAGCATTTTATCAAACACTAGGTGTGCAAATTTGTCTACAAGGTTCTTCTACAAGATTTACTTCATTCTACAACCCAATATTTACTTATTTGAGCTCAGCAATCTTCCCACAAACCTTATTGGTATATGAATGTATAAATAATACTCTCATACCCAAGAATTATACTCCTAATCAACCATCTTCTACACAAATTAGAAATTGAAAACTAGGGTATGGAACCTAACTTCTTAGATGAAGAACTTGTGAGATTTCCTTGTTGGATTTCAAAGCTTGGACAAGATCGTGATGAACAAAACACTTCATCTACTTCCTCTATCTAGAACACTCTCACTTCTCTCTAAAAAACCTCAGATAATGGCCACAAAATAAGCCCCGAAGCCTATTTATCAAAATGGGATCGGGTTATGAAAATAGAAAAATTAACCCTCCGAACTCAGGTGTGCGGTCGCATAATGGACCGCACAATTGGTATGCGGGTCACAAAATGGACCGCAAAATCGGTGACCAGAACTGGGCTACACTGGCCAGGTTTGCGACCATTTTGCGGTCGTATAACTAGTTTTGCGATCACATAATGATTCTGTGGTCGCACATCTGACCGCAGAATCACATTCTTCCAACCTTTGGTAATTTGGACATAACTTCTTGTAGGAGTGTCCAAATGACGAACGGTTTGAAGAGTTAGAAACTAGACTCAGAGTTCTTTCATTTGATGAGTAGATCATCATATAAACCCTTATATATATGTAGATATGCGCATCCAAAGTTTAGTCTTGTGCGTACTCATTTGGAACTTTAGTCTATCATGAAATTTCCAACTTGACTTGGACTTAGGGCTCTCCTTAGACCCCACATCACTTATAATGTACCTCATACACTTATTATCATATCCAATTGATATCCACCATATTAATAGTCCTCGTCTGCACCTAAAATAATATAATTGGTGCACATTAACTTTCTTAATAGCGCTTAAGTACTTCGAAAATTTTCAAGGTGTTACATCAAGCTTCTATACATTATCAGGACATTCCATTCTTTCAAAGCCAGGAGGTTTCTTGAAGAACACTTCTTCTTTTAGATAGCCATTGAGGAAGGCATTTGTCACGACCCAAATCGGAGGGCCGCGACGGGCACCCGGTACCTTACTCAACCGAGTACCAACATAACATATATTTCTTATCACACCATCATAGGAAAATGGGCCAGAAGGGCTACCATAAGATAACTGAAATAAAACATAAGGGAATACTAGACATAGGACGACCCAACATGATATAGAAATTTATACACGTGTCATACGGGCCTATAAGTCCGACATGATCATTTGTACACTCAAAATATAGGCCAATAAATCCATACAAGAATCTATATACATGACATCTGTCTACAAGCCTCTAAAAGTATATAAACGTCATAAAGGTCAGGAAGGGGCCCCGCCATACCAATCAATACATGTCCAAATCATACTGACTAAATAGGCAACTCCGGAGCAAGTGGAGTGCACCAACACCTTTCGCTGAGCTGATAGCCTACTAGGAGGACTGTCAACCTATCTATGGAGACCTGCGGGCATGAAACGCAGCGTCCCCAGGAAAAAGGGATATCAGTTAAAATAAAGTACCGAGTATGTAAGGCATGAAAGAAACATGGTGTAAAGAACACAACATGTTAGTCTGAATATCTCTATGAATCATGAAACATTTATAATGTCATGGATATGCATATAAATATCATACCATGCATAGGTATATGAGCACATAATATTATCAAGCCTCTGAGGGCATCCCATCATATCATCTCGGCCTCTGTGGGTAAAATCATCAGTGTATACCAGCTGATCAGGTGGTGGTGTGTATATAACGTTGTAACCTTTCCCCATATCCCATATACATAGAATATATGCATATATAATGCCATCTGGTCATGGGTCAATGTACATGTATAAATGAATGCAATGCATAATGAAGTAAGTCAATAAGACCTCTCGGATAAACTTTATCACCTTACATATTTTTCTAAGACTCGTGAATAGATGATATAATAATAGGACACATGGGGAATCAAGAACATAGGCACTCCTAGTACTTCCATGAATAGAGCCATATATGAAAGTTGTGAGTTTACTCGTTTCGTTTGTATCATATGGATCATGCCAAAAGTAAAGAAGGGATAGCCTTAACATACCTTTGTCGTTTACCTAACCACACGACGTCGGTTCAGTATGTTAGTACTTCAATCTAAAACAAACAATAAGGACCATTGTTAAGCTTACGGAAGCTAGAACTCAACACAAATGAGCAACTAGCTCATCTACGAAATTTTTGACAGCACCTCCCCTTATTTTTTCTCTTTACTCAAATCGACAAACAAGACCAACATGTCCATAATATAAACAAACATATTACATCAATATCCAACCTTATATCCATCGCAATACATCACCAAAACAGTCCACACAATCTCATACAACAACCAAGTGCTACTTTGCGCTTTCCATTCCTATAACTTAGCTAGAACTTGAATACACTTCAATAATGAAAACCACAATATACTCAGGTTATACATACTGATATTTAAGCCACAACACCACATAAAAACGAGCTCCTAACAGTCCACAAATTACAACAACTAAAAATTGATTTTCAGATCATTACTTCATCAATTCTTACTCCCACAACTTACTTAAGGCACCAATAAGATTAAACACAACATGTCCAAGACAATACTCTTATGTGACAGCCATATAATAATATGAAACTACTCCAAACAGTCCATAACACCACAACAACTTCAACTCAATTTCCAGCCTCTACTTCACAAGTCCTTCACCAAACATCCTAGCTAAAACTTAGATAAACTCAAATATATGAAAGAGGGAGGATTTTCTTACCTATATCAGATCTTGTAGGGATGAAATAATGGTAGTATATTTTCCTTGATGGCCATTAACTTGCTTCACATCAGATCCTTCAAGATTGGAGATTACCCTTTAACTTGAATTAAAAGAAGAAGAAGATTATCAACAACTTCTTGAGAGTTTGGAGTAGATAAATTTGGGAGAGAATTTCATGGGCTCTCTTTATGTTTCTACTACTTGGATATTATGAGGATATGTGAATTGATTCATCTCCTAAAAAGTCCCTCTTGTCTAACCTACACATGTCCATTTAGGTGGACTAATTTGGGCCTTCCCTTTTAGCAAGTAGGTGACACACCTACTTGGTTAATTAATAGGTGTCACATGATGTCCTTATTTAATTAGACACGTATATTACCCTCATTTAATAGTCACGACATGTGTTAAGTAGCTCAAGCTAGCAGGACGGGTAAGCAAGTAGCTCAAACAAGTATCCCGGTAAGCAAGCAACCATATTTTATGTATCCATTATCTCATTTGTTTTTTTCCAAGTCTCATTCAACTTAACTTAATTAAGACTTAGATAAACCTTACTTATCTTTGTAGAGGGATTTCATTCCTTCTGAGCTTACATCAACCGACTTACGATGTACTTTTATGTACAAAAACATGGGGTGTAACATCATTCCCCCTTTGGAACATTCGTCCTCGAATGTTGGCTGATGCGCTTATCAGCTCATAGTCCACAAATACTTTAATACTATCCTTGCCATCAAGGCAACTGTTCTATGAATAAATCCAAAAGCAAGGGCATTCCCCCCTTTAGGCCTCTCTCTCTCACACCATGACTTGTGGTTGAAATTCTTCCCATCTCATAACTGTTCCTACCTTCTGTCATGCAGCCTGTGCGAATATGTCCTTGTACGTGTGCCTATGCGACTCTTCTCTCCTTTTTCCTCCATCTTTTAGCCAATCTCTAGGCCTCACTTTGCGAGGTGTAGTGACATTTTTGGTTTGGTACTTTATCGAACTTACGACGATTGCTATATTCTATTTCCTAGATTCATAACTTTTTTCCATCCATTGTTGATTCACCTTATTGTTGATCTATAGTCCACCAGTAATAACTTGAAACCTCTTACATAATACATTGTCACTAAGGCTCGCGTCGCACGAGGAACATTTGAAGTGATTTGCTTGATCAACTTCAATAACTATATTTCATAGAATCCCAATGTGATTCATCTTATGGGGGTATTTTAATCCCATGCAATTCATGAAATCCCTTTTCTTTAGATCATTACTCAATCAAATGTCTAAATGTCATCCTCTTTTCTTTTACAATTACACCCTTATTCTACTACCAAGGCAGCATTCCATCTCTTCTAAATGCTCCTAGTCTTAGACTCCTCTGAGTTCACTCATGCTATATTGAGCTTTCTATAACTTACGGAAACCACTAGCTCTATTGTTTTGATGGGCTTAATCCCGAGGACTTACCTATTCTCACTCGCCTTTCCTTATCCTTACTCTTGTCTTCCTAAAACCTTGTCTCTCTACCGGACTTTATCTTGCGACCTACACATATCTATTTATACTACTCGCAACCTCCTCTCACTTGCTTGCACCATAGATTTCCTTATGTTATTCTGGAACCTCAAGTGAGACATCACATTGTCGCTAACTCTTATTTACTCTCTTAACTAGACCTCTCGGTACCTGGAAACCATAGGCTGGTAGATATGTCACTGACGACACCGCTATCATTTCTTGATACTGAATCTCAGTGCTTCTAACTCTCTATCTGATGTACGGACTATTCACAACCTTCTGTATGTGAGTATCTTGTACCTTCTTTACCTTTACCTTACAAATCTTAAAATCACGCATCGTATCTTACATCTCTTTGATAACCTCCCTTCCACATAGGTATAATTCACATCCACACTTGAAGCCCTACTATAATACTTGCACCTATGGTGCATACACAATCTGATGGAACCTTCATACTGACTTCCTATGAGGATGGTAATCTTCTAACTGGCTTTATCGTACACCCGTTATAGAATATGGCTGATGTACTATCTCTCTTGTACCTCTGATATTAAGAGTGATTCTACAATGGTTTCAATCACGATTTCTATAATTATCTAGGTCCAATAATCATACTACTGATTTACTTAGCTGATGTAACTCTTTAGTTTCCTCTTCTCTCTCAGCCTTTATGTAGGCTTAAGCTATCTTCTGATCTGTGGCTCAGGGTATTAGTTATTACTTTAGCCTTTCATGAATGGTATGAAATATCCATGATATACTCTTCTAACAATTCAATCCTTTGTCTATGACCTGGGTTCAATTCTTTCTTTTAACTTATATTATAGTCTTCTACGGCTATATGAATGTCAACTTATAGGCTGCATGGATAATACTCCAAAATATTAAATGTGTTTATAACATAACTAACTCTGGGTCATTGATAGAATAATTCCTTTCGTTCCTTCTCAGCTTTCTTTAAACGTAAGCAATTACTTTTCCTGGTCATCTTTTGTCACGAACCATTCATTAGCCGCGGTAGGTGCCAGTTTCTTATGGAGTGCATACAATGTTGTACTGAGACTGTTTTTACATGACCATTTCTTCTTCAAGTTACTATGCTTAGGTTGAAGCCTTCTTCCTTATTTCCTCAGCTAGTCTTTCATTGTAGTACTTAGGGAGGGCCCTCTGACTCTTTGTTAAGTTGCGAGCTTATTACATCGTATACTCGACGGAATGTTTTTGATGTTCTTCCTCGCCTATAATTATCCTTAGTTACTTACCTCCACACCCTTGTGCTTGTAGGGTTGCTTCTGAACTGATATTTTGATTATCTTCCTAGTGGCACTCTCTTTTATTTCCATAACACCAATATGGTACCTTTAACTACCCCAACTCCTATCTGAATATTTCTCAAGGATTACAATATCATAACTGCTAGACTGAATTCACCATATTGGGTTTCACTATGTTTATCTTACACGATCTGTTGATTTGTCTGTATCCTCTTGTCTAGCCATAACTAGGCTCTTCCTGAATCAACTACTAACTACTCGTTGGTCCATTCTTATATCTATATTCTGCGTAATCTCTCTTGGGATATGTCCTTTGTCTTAACTTACCTCTCGCACTGGCTCCTTTTGTATGAAGTATTCATTCGTAATTATTTATCAATAACATCCTGGTCGGGAACCTTTACTGCCCCTCCCTGCCGTCCTGCTTGCGTAATGTTCTGGACGTGTAACCTATCTGTGGGATTTGAATAAGTGCAATCTCATCCCTTTCTCATTTTTATAGAATCCTTCCTTTACTATTCCATAGTTCCCTGAACCATATAACTCCTACTTAATACTATATCACACCATCTTTCCCCATCTCTTCATCTTTTGAGTCTTTTCACATATTCACTAACTCTTACTCGCCTTGCGGTAATCCTTCTATATCAAGGATAACGAAATTTCTTACTCAGGAGGGACACCTAGTGTAAGTGGCACACTTAGTCCCTTAAGCTTAACTCTGCTCACAGTGCTTTCTTTAGGGAAGCATCTTCCTGAATGAACTTTAAATGTTATTCTTTTGTTGTCCATTCTATTATTGCCGGAACGCTATCTCTAAAATTCTCACGATGCTGACTATTATAAAATCCTTCAGAAATGTCAGCTAACGCTAACAATCCATCCACCATTTTGGGTTATTCTAACCTCAGCTAGATCCTGATATCCCGTCCTTCTCTTAAACTATATCTGTTGGCTCCCATGGAGCATAACTGAGATGGGTGTGCCAATTATACATACCTCAGTTATAATTGAAGGTAACTCAAAATGCTTATATTTCTCTGTCTGAATTGTAAATACTGATAATCTTTACTAATTGGGTACCTTGTACCCTTCTTCACCTTGCTTATTTTACTTGTTGGAACTTGTATCTACCTTCTGATTCTCTCATTGATTTAAACCATATGGGTGGATAGATATTCATGCCTTAGGGCTCCTTATCAAAAATCTTACACGTCTTAGTACACACATGATCTACTGAAGACCTCACATTTTTACTCATCATAAGCTTGATGCAAAATTGAGTTCCTCTGACTCAACTCTTCCACAGCCACAGTCAATCTCTTACCAGCTGTATTTCTAGATGGAGGTATCGTTGTATTACAAATAAAATAGAATTTAGGAGTTTGCATTCTTACAACTGAGCTCTACCACATGATCTAGAGTAAGAAGAAAGAGTGACAGTCCTAAATGCCCCGTAGCCTCCTACTTATAAGTGTGGTGCACAACACACCCATAAACAAGACTCTACTAGACATGTCTTGTAGACTCCCTAGGACAGAACTGATTAGATACCACTTTTGTCACGGACCAAATCGGAGTGCCGCGACGGGCACCCGGTGCCTTACTCAACTGCGTACCAATGTAACATATCTTTCTTATCACACCATCATAGGTAAATGGGCCAGAAGGTCCATCATGAGATAACTGGAATAAAACATAAAGGAATACTAGACATAGGATGACCCAACATGATATAAAAATTTATACACGTGAAATACGGGCCTATAAGGCCGACATGATCATTTGTACACTCAAAACATAGGCCGATAAAGCCATACAAGTATCCATATACATGACATCTGTCTACAAGCCTCTAAGAGTACATAAACGTCTTAAAGGTCGGGACAGGGCCCCGCCATACCAATCAATACATGTCCAAATCATACTGATCAAATAGGCAACTCCGGAGCAAGTGGAGTGTATCAACACCTTCCGCTGAGCTGATTGCCTACTAGGAGGACTGTCAACCTATCTATCAAGACCTGCGGGCATGAAAAACAGTGTCCTCAGGCAAAAGGGACATCAGTTCGAATAAAGTACCGAGTATGTAAGGCATGAAAGAAACATGGTGTAAAGAACTCAACATGTAAGTCTGAATATCTCTGTGATTGAAACATTTATAATGTCATGCATATGCGTGTACATTTCATACAATGCATAGGTATATGAGTACATAATATCATCAAGCCTCTGAGGGCATCCCATCAAATCATCTCGGCCTCTGTGGGCGAAATCATCAATGTATACTAGTTGATCAAGTGGTGGTGCATATATAACACTGTAACATTTCCCCATATCCTATATACATAGAATAGATGTGTATATAACACCATCTGGTCATGGGTCAATATACATGTATAAATGAATGCAATGCATAATGAAATAAGTTAATAAAACTTCTCGGATAAACTTTATCAACTTACGTATTTTTTTAAGACCCGTGAACAGATGATATAATAATAGGACACATGGGGAATCAAGAACATAGGCACTCCTAGTACTTCTATGAATAGAACCATTTATGAAAGTTGTGCATTTGCTCGTTTTGTTTGTATCATATGGATCATGTCAAAAGTAAAAAACGGATAGCCTTAACATACCTTTGTTGTTTACCTAACAACACGACGTCGGTTCAGCCCGTTAGTACTTCAATCTACAACAAATAATAAGGGATGGTTAAGCTTACGGAAGCTAGAACTCAACACAAATGAGCGACTAGCTCATCTACAAAATTTTGGACAGCATCTCCCCTTATTCTTTTCACTTTACTCAAATACACAAACAAGACCAACATGTCCATAATATAAACAAGCATATTACATCAATATCCAACCTTGTATCCATCGCAATACATCACCAAAATAGTCCACACAATCTCATACAACAACCAAGTGCTACTTTGCGCTTTTCCATCCCTATAACTTAGTAGAACTTGAATACACTTCAATAATGACAACCACAATATACTCAGGTTATACATACTGATATTTAAGACACAACACCACATAAAAACGAACTCCTAACAGTCCACAAATTACAACAACTGAAAACTGAGTTTTAGATTATTACTTCATCAATTCTTACTCCCACAACTTAGTTAAGGAACCAATAAGATTAAACACAATATGTCCAAGAAACTACTCTTATGTGATAGCCATATAATAATATGAAACTACTCCAAACAGTCCATAACACCACAAAAATTTCAACTCAATTTCCTGCCCCTACTTCACAATTCCTTCACCAAACATCCTAGCTAGAACTTAGATAAACTCAAATATATGAAGGAGGGAGGATTTTCTTACCTATATCAGATCTTGTAGGGATGAAACAATGGTAGTATATTGCCCTTGATGGCCATTAATTTGCTTCACATCAGATCTTTCAAGATTAGAGATTACCCTTTAACTTGAATTGAAAGAATAAGAAGATTATCAACTCTTTCTTGAGAGTTTGGAGTAGGTCAATTTAGGAGAGAATTTATGGATCTCTTTATGTTTATAATACTTGGATATTATGAGGATGTGTGACTTGATTCAGCCCCTAAAAGGGCCCTCTTGTCTAACCTACACATGTCCATTTAGGTGGACTAATTTGGGCCTTCCCTTTTAGCAAGTAGGTGACACACCTACTTGTCACCTGCTTGGTTAATTAATAGGTGTCACATGCTGCCCTTATTCACTTAGACACGTATCTTACCCTCATTTAATAGTCACGACATGTGTTAAGTAGCTCAAGCTAGTAGGACGGTTAAGCAAGTAGCTCAAACAAGTATCCCGGTAAGCAAGCAGCCATATTTTATGTATCCATTTTCTCATTTATTTTTTTCCAAGTCTCATTCAACTTAACTTACTTAAGACTTTGATAAACCTTTCTTATCCTTGTAGAGGGATTTTATTCCTTCTGAGCTTACATCAACCGACTTACGACGTACCTTTATGTACAAAAATATGGGATGTAACAGCACTCTTGACATCCATCTGATGAAGAGTGAATTCCATGTAAGCAGCAAAGACTATAAGGAGTCTAATGGCTTCCAATCTTGCAAGTGGAGCAAAATTCTCATCATAGTCTATGCCCTCCTATTGACTATATCCTTGAACCACCAATCTTGCCTTGTTCCTTGTAACTACTCCATTTTCATAAAGTTTGTTTTTGAAGACCCATTTAGTGCCAATCAATATTTGTCCTTGGGTATTGGTACCAGATGCTAAATTTAACTTCTCTCAAATTGGTTGAGTTCATCTATTATTGCATTCACCCAATCTGCATCCTACAAAGCTTCAGAAACAATGTTAAGTAAGAGATTCTTTAAAGAAGATCTGGTTTTGATTCCAGAAGTTAGATCGGTGATTATGTTCCCAATGGGATGAGAACTTTGATACTTGTTAGGCTCCACAACCAACTTGATTTCTCTAGATATTCCTTCAATATTTTCTTGCTGAGAAACATGTTCATGGACAGGTTTCCTCTAGGTTTTAGGATTAGCTCCTCTTTATTCAGTTCCCCCTGTCAGGTTGCCTTGGGTGGAAGGACATGTTCCTTCTTGTGGTGCAACTTCAGGCTGGACTGTGGTTTTGTCATTTGAGTTTCTTACCAGCTCAATCTCTCAACCATCTTGTTCCTGCCTCTCAGAAAGAACGTTAATTTCATCAAAAACAACATGTACACTTTCTTCTACACACATAGTTCTTTTGCTATATATCTTATAAGCTTTACTACGTGAAGAATATTCCAAGAATACTCCCTTATCACTTCTGGGATCAAACTTACCTAGGGAGTCTTTTCCATATTGTGCACAAAGAACTTACATCCAAATTCCCTAAGGTGGGATATATTTGGCTTTCTCCCTTTAAATAACTCATAGGGAGTCTTCTCAACAAGAGGTCTAGTCAAGCACCTATTTATAGCATGCAGTGTTCACAGCTTCTACCCAGAAGTTATGAGGCAATTTACTAGCTAGTAGCATAGTCCTAGCCATCTCCTCCAAAGTCCTATTATTTCTTTCAACTACTCCATTTTGTTGTGGAGTTTTAGGAGCAGAAAAATTATGATCTACGCCATGCTCATCACAAAATTCAGAAAATTTAGCGTACTCAAACTCAGTACCATGAGTAGAGCTAATTGATGCAAGTTGATTACCTAGTTGTTTCTGATTTTTTCTAACAAATGAAGTGAACATGTCAAATTCGTTAGATGTTAAAAACAGTGTCCAAGTAAACCTAGAGTAATCATCAAAAAGAACCATAACATATCTCTTACCACCTCTGCTCATTGTCATCATTGGTCCACACAGATCCATATGGACCAGTTCCATCATCCTGGTAGTACTCACCATTTTCTTACTTTTGAAAGAGGATCTTACCTGCTTTCCCCTTGCACAGGTCTGACAAACTTTATCTTCCTTGAACTTATATTAGGCAGTCTTATCACCAAGTCTTTGGAGACTAGTTTGTTAAGTTGACTCAGACTTGCATGTCCAAGTCTCTTATGCCACAGGAGGGGATCATTATCCAATACACTTAAGCAAGTGAGTTCATTATCTGAAAGTGTGGACAGATTCACCATATATATGGTGTTCACTCTTTTTCCCTTCAAAACTATTTTGTCAGTGGTAAGATTAATCACAAAGCATTTTATAGAGGTGAAGGCTACCATGTTTCCTCTATCACACAGTACACTTATTAAGCTATATTTCGGTCCATCTTTCAAGTATACATTCTCAATAGAGTGAGAGTCAGATTTACCTACCTTTCAAACCCCAATGATCTCACCTTTCTTTCCATTTCTGAATGAGACATTACCTCATTTAAGGTCCTCAAGTAGAAGGACATAGCTATTGCTTCTTGTCATGTGCTTTGAGAAGCTACTATCCATGAACCATATTTGGCTGCTCTCCTTCACTTGGACCTGCAAAAGAAAATCATGGGTTATTCTTAGGAATCCAAACTAGTTTGGGTCCCTTTCTATAGGCAAAAGTGTAAATCAGATTCTTTTTAGCCCGGCTTGGTAGCCTATTTTTCCCTAGAACAAAATGTTTATTCCTTTGACTTGCCTTTTCTTTTACAGTACATTCACTCTTATAGTGACTAGTGTTACCACAGTGAGTGCAAATTTTATTCTCAAGGAGTGAGGTACTTGCTTTTGGGATCCCATTTAGGTGTAGAGTTCTCAAAGCCAATTCCCCTTCTATTGCTATTGTGGTGTTCTTGTAGCCATGAAAGTGCATCAGAGGACCTATTCCATTTACAAGTTCTATCTAGCTCATGCTTAACCTTAATTAAGCCCTCCTTCAAAACTCTAACTTGTTCATCCCTTTTATACAACTCATCTTTCACCTTACCTAAATTTTCTTCTAGTGTGAGTTTTGTGTGACTAGTTATCTCTTTACCTGTTCCTAACTTCAATTTTAGATTTTCGGATCTAAGTTCTAGAATAGATATGTCAAGTGAATGAACCTAGTTCTTCAACACAGCGTTTTCATTTTCATTTTCACAAGCCCTAAGTTCCAGATTTTGTACTTTGCTTTCTAAATGACACACTCCTTTGACAATTGTTCCTTCTTATTATTCACGTCTTCAAACTCATCAATTAATTCCAGCCGCAATTTAGATAATCTTTCTTTAGATAAAAACTTAATCTTATCTTTTAGTTGAAAGACACTTACCTCAGGTTCTTCATCAGATTCTCCAATAGCCATTAAAGCTAGCTCATCATCATCATTATCAACCGAGCTTTCATCTGATCTATCTCCCCAAGCAACAATCATTGCCTTGGTTGATCCTTTATTGTTGCCTTTCTTGGGATGAACGTGTTCCTTTTTTCAATCCCTTTATTCAGCTCTTTCCTTGTTCCACTCAATCTCCCTCAAAGGATAGTTCTTGATTATGTGGTCAGTCTTTCTACATTTATAGCATCCAACATTAGCCTGCTTCTCTAGAGCTCTAGCCTTGCTGTAGCTTCCACTTCTTGAAGAACCCTTTCCTCTCCTTAGGTACTTCTTGAAGTCTTTCGTAATCATTGACGTTTCATCATCTTCCAAGTCAGAACATTCAGTACTTTTGAGTGTCATACTCCTTTCCTTCTTAGACACATCCATTTTCATGGTTTGCCTTCTAAGTTCTTAAGCCTTGAGATTTCCAATCAACTTGTCCAAAGTAAGTGTAGCAATATTATTTGATTCTTGAATGGCAGTGATCTTGATTTCCTATGTGATTGGTAAAACCGTGGTTAATATCTTCTCAACCCTCTCATCTTCAGGAATAATCCTTCCAAGAGACTTTAGTTCATTTGTCAATGTAGTGAACCTTGTGTACATTTGTAATGACCTGATCGGTTGTTTTGAGTATTTGCATTTTGTTCGATGGTTCGAGGGCATGAGTAGCTTCGTATGATGTATTATTACTTGCGTGTATTGTCGGTTTTCGTTTTTGGGTGATTCAGAATTGATTTTGAAGAATGATTCTCATTTTAGAATCTTTAAGTTAGAAGAGTTGACCAAGTTTGACTTTTTGTATTTGACCCCGCATCGGAGTTATGAAGGTTTTTATTAGGTCTGGATAGTTATTTTGGACTTGAGCTTATGCTCGGATTTGCATTTGGATGTTCCTAGAAGGATTCGCCACTATTTGGCGAAAGTTGGTAATTTAAAGCTTTAGAAAATTCACAGGTTTGACAGGGAGTTGACTTCGATATTATCGGGTTCGATTGGTTGTTTCGAGTGTTGGAATAGGCTCAATATGTCATTTGGAACTTGTATGCAAAATTTGGATTCATTCCGGATTGGCTAGGCTTGAATCGGACGCTTGGTTCAATGTTTGAAGTTTATGAACTTAAGATTTTGATCTTGATCAACGATTTATGATTTTGATTTTATTATGTGTGATTTGAGGCCTCGAGTAGGTCCGTAATATTTTTTGGGACTTTTTGGTATGTTCGGGCAGGGTCCCGAGGGGCTCGGATGAGTTTCGGGGTGGTTTCGGACCATTTCTAGGCCTTTTTTAGCTACTGAGTTTTACCTACAGAGGTGTACATCGCGATCGCGGACTTTGGGTCGCGTTTGCGAAGAGCATATTGCTGCTTGGGCGTTGTGAATCGCGATTGCAGAAGCCATTCTCGCAATCGCGTAGAGGAATTTCGGTTGTCACAGGACTGACTTTGGAAGCTTATATCTTGCAATCTATATGGAATTTGGAAGTGATCCAAAAATAAAAGTTGTTGACCTTTGTATCTAGTATTTGGAAACTCAAACCATTTGTCATTTGGAATTTTGTATAAAATGTTAGTCATTATACTAGAGGTTGTCTGAAAGAATTGGGGTAAGCTTGTTGGAATTTGCTCATCGAGATCGCGGGGACATGGCTGCGATCGCGAAGGATAAAAATTATGCTGGAATGTTTTTTGAATTATGATCGCGAGGTTGGAGACCGCAATCGTGAAGAATGACCATTGGTCGTGCATTAAAACATCAAATTTCGGGAATTTGAGTTCATTTTCTTCACTTTTTGAGTTCTTGGAGCGCATGAGAGGCGATTTTGGAGGAGATAAACACCCAAATCATGAGGGTAAGTAATATTATCTTTGTTTTGATTATATATATATTGTTTTTTCATGGATTATTACACCTAAATCAAGGATTTGAATAGAAGAAATTGGGGGTTTTTGACTTGAACGTAAGAGAATAAATTTTGGGGTTTTGAACATGAAGTTGAGGTCGAATTTGAGTAAAATTAGTATGGTTGGACTCGTAATTGAATGGGTTTTCAAAATTTGTGTGTTGTGTCGGGTTCCGAGGTGCAAGCTTGGGTTGACCTTTTGGTTGAATTAGAGTATTTGATTAAATATTCGACCTTTATCGCTTGGGTTTGTTTCCTATAGCATTTTTTGATTTTTTGAGTTGCTTTTGGCTAGTTTTGAGCCGTTCGGAGGTTGATTTCCATGGGATGGCATTTCTAGAGTATCAACTGGATTGCTCGGTATATGCTTTGGCATATTCGAGGTAAGTAATATCTCTAAACTTGGATTTGAGGGTAAATATCCCTAAGAACTATGATATTTGAGATGGGTTGGAGGTGACGCACGTGCTAGGATATGGGCACGGGTGCGTGCACTGAGGTATTCATGATTCGGGTAGTTTTTAGACTATTAAATGACTTGTTTTGCTATCATTCTTCTTTGATATCATGTTTTCTCCATTTATATGACTACGTGGGATATTATTCATGCTAGAAATCATGTCTAGGCTACCTGTCCAATTATTGGAGACATGATAGGGCTATTTTGGCCATGTTGAGCCATTTGTCTTAGCCCTAGTAACACTAAACAGTCATGATAGTTACATCCACATGCTATATCTCTATCTCTGTGCACTTTTGATATGTTGTCTCACATGATATTGGTGTTCTTGTACGTGACACGAATTTAAACTGTATTTAAGACGTATTGTGATAGCCCGTGTTATTTAGTTGGATTGTGTTTCTGTGAGATGTCTGCATATTGAGACTTGAGCGGATTGTTGACTAATGTGGACCATAAAGCCGTATTAATATGGATAATTGGATCAGGTTGCACGCCGCAGTGGTTATATTGGTATTGAGGTGACGTGTATGTCAGGCCCTATATTAGGCTAAGTTGTACTGATTTGAGGCTACGCGTGCACCGTGCCCCACTATTTGGGCTATGTGATTATGATTAGCACTTGGGTAGGATCCTTCCCTCCAGAGTCTGGCATGCCAGCAGTGAGCGCATGTATAGTGTTATATACACGTGTTGGATGATTGGCAGTTATGCTAGGCACCCGTACAGTGCTAAGTGTGATTATTTTGATGGATCCACGGTGTTATCATTTGGGCATTGAGCCAGGAACCTGGAGTGTGTTAAGATTGTGTGTACCCAATGTTTCCACTGTAAAATGGATTTCTAGACATGTATTCTTGGCATGTAGGCATAGAGATGTACTATTTCCATGCTAGATTGTGACGTGACATTTGATTACTTGACATGTTTCCTCATGCTAGGCAGTGATATGACACTTGATAACTTGACATGTATATTTGACATGTAGGCATAGAGATGCATTTTTCTCACGCTAACCGGTAAATGAAAAGCCTTATCTGATGTTGTAAATTGGGAAACACACAGTTCTTTTGATAAAGTCATGTTTAATTGAATTCAAGGATAAGATTTAGATTGGGACTGTTATACTCGAAAAGCATGTCTACTTTTCCGTATTTGTGAGTGAGTTGGGCATTACGTCTCCTGAGTTATATACCTTTACTATCTTCACTACACTGTTATGAACTATTATTGGCTGTTGATATTGGACACTGACCTTCTTCCGAGCTTGTCACTGATTTCAACCTGTGGTTAGGTTTGTTATGTATTGAGTACATGGAGTCGGTTGTACTCATACTACACTTCTGCACCTTGCATCCAGATCTTGGAGCCGATATTGCTGCACATGGCGAGAGTTGGTATTGAAGATGTACTCGTTGTCCGGACATAGCTACCACTTGTTCTTGGTAGTTTTAGATTTGAGTTTTGTTTTTGTATATTCAAACAGATGTTGTAATTATGTTTCATACCATCTTTGTAATAAGTTTTAGAAGCTCATGATTTGTATTACCAATCCTTGGAATTTTATATAGAAGTTCAGTTATTTTATTAACTGGCTTACCTAGCGGGTTAGGTTAGGTGCCATCACGACTAGACAAATTTTAGGTCGTGACAAGTTGGTATCAGAGCTCTAGGTTCGAAGGTTCTATGAGTTATGAGAACATATCGAGTAGAGTCTTGTGGATCGATATGATAACGTCCATATCTATCTTCGAGAGGCTACAGGACATCTAGGATAAACTTCCCACCTTTCATTCCTGATTGTACGACCTTGATTCCACTTGAAGCGTATTCCCTTAATTTCCTTCCACCCACTCGTATGTTATGTGAGCACTCGGTATCAGCTATGCATCGATGGCTTGTGATTCTATGGATGAGGTGCGAGATGTATTTTCTGTGTTTTAGTGATGGGCCAGTCTGGAGGACTTGAGGCCAGGTTTAGACCATAGCTTAGGCTCGGTAGTTTTAGTCGTGTAAGCATGTGGGTTTGGACTTATATGTCTGGTAGTATCTGTATGAGTGGAATTTATGGCTTGGTGAGTGGTTGGATGGTTATATAATGATTATAATGTGACTGCGGTATGTGTTCAGATGGTTTGGATGTGACGAGAAGAGTTTGATTGGAGTACATTTGAGATGTTGCTTATTGATGTACGGATTGCACGATTTGTGTCTTTAGGTTGTATTGGTGTAGCATGTCAGTAAAGCAGCTGTAATTGATGGGATGAGGTCATAGGACCTAGAATGGGTGCTATCGGATTTGATTACGGTATGTTTGGAAGGATAATGTCACTAATCAGCTTAGAATGTGGTTACGGTTCTTATCGGACGAGAGAGCTCCATGACTTGTTGATCTAATGAGTGGTTATGAATTTCTGCGTGATTATTTCATCATTGGTAGTATATAAGGGGATAGAACAAGGTTTTATTTCATATGAAGTTTGTTACTGGTACCAGATTTGTTATTGAGCAGCTATGGTGGCCGAAAGTTATTGCTATGAGTATCTGAGTTATGTGGTGTATCGTGTGATTACATCTTGGGTTATGGTTATGGCTTGGTACAGCTTTTTCAGACTTAAACAGTGTATGGATGCGAGATTCGGGCCTTGTAATGAATTTTGAATGTTGTAATTGGGTTCCAAGGTTTATGGACTAAGGTTGAAGGAAGAATCTTTGGTTATGTTGAGTTGGCGGACTTATATGGATTGGAGTGACGTGGGATCACTCGCAGGTATGCGCATGGTGAATTTACACAGTGATTTTATGGCTTTGTAATGCCTCTAGGCACGTTTGAGGACGAACGTATGTTTTAGTGGGAAAGAATGTAACGACCCAATCGGTCATTTTGAGAATTTGCATTCTGTTTGATGGTTTGAGGGCATTATTAGCTTTTTATGATGTATTATGACTTGCGTGTATCGTCGGTTTTGGTTTTCGGGTGATTCGGAATTGATTTAGAAGAATGATTCTCATTTTAGAATCTTTAAGTTGGAAGAGTTGACCAAGTTTGACATTTGTGTATTTGATCCCGGATCGCAGTTTTGATGGTTCCGTTAGCTCTGAATGATGATTTTGGACATGGGCTTATGCTCAGATTTGCATTTGGATTGTAACACTCCGGAAAATTTTGAAGTATCTAAGTGTAAAGCCACGTAAAATTTCGCAAATGAATTCAAGGTTTCATGGTGTTAGAGTAGGCTTACGTGTTTGAGGATTGTACGTGGCTCGGACCTTTTGTGTTGAACAATGCACTGAGGAGTAAAGAAATTTTTTTGGCAGAGAAATGTATTTCTGCGGTTCATTATGCGACCGCAGAATCACTCTACGGGCTGCATAATGGCCGCAGAGTGAGGCAGGTATGGGCAGGTTTGGATGCCATTCTGCGATCGACTATGCCACCGCAGAACTGTTCTGTGGTTCATTATGCGACCGCAGAACAGGTCTGCGGGCCGCATAGCGACCGCAAACCCAGGCAAAGTTTTCCCCAATTTTGGGCACCAATTGTGCGGCCGATATGCGAATCGCATATCAGTTATGCGATCGCATATCCTGTTCCGGAGCTTTATTTTTGGGTTTTTATAACCCGGCCCTACTTAGTTAAATAGACGCAATGGACCATTTTGCAGCAAAAATCTAATGTTTTAGAGAGAAGTGAGAGTGTTTTAGAGAGAGAGGAAACCCTAGACTAATTATTCATTAAGTCTTGCTCAAATCTTGGAAGATTAACAAGGAAAACCCACAAGGTCTTCATCCTAAAGGTAAGATTCTACACCCTAACCCTCAATTTCGAATTTTGTCTAGAATTAGGCAATTAATAAGATAATATTTGGGCATGGGAGTTGTCCATCTTGTATGCATGTGTTATCAAAAGGTGTAAGAAGATTGTTGAGCTAAGAATGGTAGATAATGGGTTTGGGATGATAGAATCCACCATAAAAGAACCTTGAAACTTTAATGCACACCTAGTGTTTGATAAAATACTCAAATGAGCTAGAACCGTGATCGTCCTCCTAATTTTGATTCAATTTGTTACATTTTCAAAACAGATTGAAGTTGCTAAGATTTCTGGAATATTTTTAGAGTGTAAGGAAGCTCAATTGAGGTATGTTGTCTAAACTTTCTCTCTTAGAATTGAATTCCATGATGTTCCCGTAAGCTCCAAGTATGGTTGTCTCAAGTTCCTTATTCTATGTTCCGAGTTGTTCCCAATAAATTCGATTGTCCCGAATAAGCAAAGTGATGAGAATTGTGTAATCATAACTTGTTCTGTGTTCCTATCACATTATGTTATCCTTCGGGAATGTGTTCAAGAATGATATGTGTATTAAAATTTTATGGCATTGAGTCGTGTTTCTAATGAAAGCTAGTATGCCAAATTGTGTGGAAAAAAACTCAATATGCTTAAGACTCTTAATTGCTCATATGTGTACCTAAAGTCTTGATTTGGAAATGTCTTATTGTTGATAATTTATAAAGATGGTTGGAAGTGAAATAAGTGAATTGGGGATATAGAGTGGCCAAATTGCCAAGAATTTAAATTATGATTGTGGGTAGTAGTGAAAATGATTGGAGAGGATGCGATAAAGAATATAGCCTCGACTCAATTGTTTAAAAATGACTTCGAAAATAGAATTGTCTAAAAGCTTTTGTACTCAATTCATGCCCATAAGTGGCTGCTTTAGCTAATGCTTTGCTTTATAAATATATCCAGTGTGATTCGAATTCTTACATACTCGTGTGTTGAAGTTGTAAATTGTCATTTCTGGGGAAGAGTATTACAAGAATAAATGGTGTATTGATTGTTTATGATTTTAATGTGTGTTTCTAATGCTGGTTGGTATGCCCCATTCTTTGGGAAGAAACCATTTGTGTTTAAAGTTCCCATTACAAATGGATTTGAAGTATATGATTTCTGAAATATTCTATATGTTGATATTTGATGGTGATCTTTGAAATTGAAAGAGGTGAAAGTGTGGAAAATAAAATATGGTCATCGTGCCAGGAATAAAGAATCTTGTGCATGGCCAAATGAGCCAAGGAAATATTGTCGTTGTGAATGACTGAAAATACTAATGTGAATTTATACAATGTGAAAGATATTGAAGTGAGTATAATTGTATTTATGTTACCTCTGTGTAAAAATCAAATCAAAAATATTTTTGGGAGCATCATTAGCAAACCCGAGGAAGGGTGGGTCATAAGGCCCACATCTGAAACTACATGTGCCGGTGTAGGGGTGGATTGTGATTTTTTCCCTTATTTGGGATGAAATTGAAATACTGGAGAAATTGTGATATTATTCCCCTTAATTGGGATGAAACTGGTAACAATTGTGGATTAAAAAAGTCAACCCACACGGCATATGTGGGAAGGCGGCCTAGCTGATCGGGTGGAGATCAGACGCTATATTGCGCATATGGTGATACTACTCTGTGGTAACAACTTTTTTTGCATCACATATCAAACCACATTGTTCGTGGGGAGATGGCCTAGCCGATTGAGCGTGATCGGACTCCGTGCTAACAAAGGCGATGGTATATCAGTGCTAATGATCTCCCAACCAAAAATTGTATATGAAGTTCATATTTTGAAAATTATTATGTTTTAACTGGATATTTGGATATTGTTGATTGTGACTTGTTGTTTCTATGTATTTTAAAAGAGGATTTTTAGCTATCCATACTAGTACTATTCGATAGTACTAAAGTTCCTTTTGCCGGGAGCGCTGCATCTTTAATGGATGCAGGTGGTTCTACAGCAGGCGGCATTGATCAGTGATAGCAGTACACTCTTTTCAGCTGATTTGGTGAGCCCCACTTCATTTCGGGGTCATGTATCTTTTGTTTCTCTTGTACTGTGTTTTGAGGTATAGCCGGGGCCTTGTTGTCGGTATTTTCATATTACTCTTCTATTGTACTTAGAGGCTCCGTAGATAGGTTGTGGGTTGTGGTTGATATTGGGAATTGAACTAGAAATATTGGCATTTGGAAATCATGTTTTTCATTAATTCTATAAACTCGTAATATTTTGAAAATTATGAATGAAGCTGCTAATAGGAATGAAAAGGAAGTTGTTAATAAAATCTTTTCAGTGTTTGATTAATGGAGTACATCTCCTCTTTATTCTTGATGAGTTTAGGTAGAAGAAAATCTAACAGCCTTGCTCGGTCGGGTTCTCTCGGTTGAGTGCTGGTCGCGCTCCCCGAGTTTAGGGCGTGACATGGATGTTCCTAGAAGGTTTCGGCACTATTTTGCGAAAGTTGGCAATTTGAAGTTTTAGAAAGTTCATAGGTTTGGCAGGGAGTTGACTTCGATGTTATCGGGTTTGGATTGTTGTTTCAGGAAATGGAATAAGTTCAGTATGTCATTTAGAACTTGTATGAAAAATTTGGATTCATTCCGGATTGGTTAAGCTTGAATCGGAAGCTTGGTTCGAAGTTTGAAGTTTATGAGCTTAAGAGATTGATCTTGATCGACGATTCGTGGGTTTGATGTTATAATGTGTGATTTGAGACCTTTAGTAGGTCTGTAATATGTTTTGGGACTTGTTGGTATGTTCGAACGGGGTCCCGAGGGGCTCGAATGAGTTTCGGGGTGGTTTTGGACCATTTCTAGGCCTTTTTAGCTGTTGGTTTTTGGCTACAGAGGTGTGTATCGCGATCGCGGACTTTGGGTCGCGTTCGCGAAGAGCAAATTGTTGTTCGGGCATTGTGAACTGCGATTGCGGAAGCCATTCTCGCGATCGCATAGAGGAATTTCTGCTATCACATGACTGACTTTGGAAGCTTATATCTTGCAATATATAAGAAATTTGAAGATGATACAAAATAAAACATTGTAGCCCTTTGTGTCTAGTTTTCAGAAACTTGAACCGTTTATCATTTAGAGTTTTGTACACAATGTTATGGTCATACACTAGAGGATATCTGGAAGAGTTGGGGCAAGCTTGTTGGAATTTGTTCATCGCGATCACGGGGACATGGCCGCGATCGCGAAGGGTAAAAACTGCGTTGGAATTTTTTTGGAATCGTGATTGAGAAGGACCACGGGCAGTGTATTAAAACATCAAATTTCGGGAATTTGAGTTTATTTTCTTCACTTTTTGGGTTCGTGGAGCACAAGTAAGGCGATTTCGGAGGAGATAAACACTCAAATCATGAGGGTAAGTAATTTTATCTTTGTTTTGATTATATATATTGTTTTTCCATGGATTATTACACCTAAATGAAGGATTTAAAGAGAAGAAATTGGGGGTTTTGACTTGAACTTTAGAGAATGAATTTTGGGGTTTTGAACATGAAATTGAGATCGTATTTGAGTGAAATTAGTATGGTTGGACACGTAGTTGAATGGGTTGTCGAAATTTGTGAGTTGGGTCGGCTTCCAAGGTGCGGGCTTGGGTTGAAGTTTTGGTTGAATTAGAGTATTTGATTAAAGATTCAACCTTTATCTCTTGGGTTTGTTTCCTATAGCATTATTTGATGTTTTTGAGTTGCTTTAGGCTAGTTTCGAGTCGTTCGGATGTTGATTTACACGGGATGGCATTTCTAGAGTATCGGTTGGCTTGCTCGGTATTTGATTTGGCTTATTCAAGGTAAGTAACATCTCTAAACATGGATTTCAGGGTAAATATCCCTAAGAACTATGATATTTGAGATTGGTTAGGGGTGATGCACGTGCTAGGTGACTGGCACGAATCCGTGCACCGAGGTATTCATGATTCGGGTAGTTCTTAGGCTATAATATGACTTGTTTTGTTATCATGTTTCTTTGATATCATGTTTTATCCATTTATGTGACTACATGGGATATTATGCATGCGAGAAATCATGCATAGGCTACCTGCCCAATTGTTGGAGACATGGTAAGGCTATTTTTTCCATGTTGAGCTATTTGTCTTAGCCCTAGTAACACTGAACAGTCATGATAGTTACATCTGCATGCTATATCTCTGTCGCTGTGCACTTTTGATATGTTGTCTCATCTGATATTGGTGTCCTTGTAAGTGACACGTGTTTGAACTATATTTGAGACATATTGTGATAGTCCGTGTTATATAGCTGGATTGTGTTTCTATGAGATGTCTGCATACTGAGACTTGAGCGAATTGTTGACTGATATGGGCCATAAAGTCGTATTAATATGGATATTTGGATCGGGTTGCAAGCCATAATATTTATATTGATATTGAGGTGATGTCGTATGTCATGCCCCATATTGGAATAAGTTGTACTGATTTGAGGCTACGCGTGCACTAGGCCCCACTATTTGGCTATGTGATTATGATTAGCGCTTAGGTAGGATCCACCTCTCCGGAATCTGCCATGTCAGCAGTGAGCACAGGCATAGTGTTATATACACGTGCTCGATGATGGCAGTTATGACAGGCACCCGTACAATGCTAAGTGTGATTATTTTGATGGATCCACGGTGTTATCATTTGGGCATTTGAGCCAGGCACCTGGAGTGTGCTAAGATTGTGTGTACCTAATGTTTCCACTATAAAACGGATTTCTTGACATGTATTCTTGGCCTGTAGGTATAGAGATGTACTATTCTCATGCTAGATTGTGACGTGACATTTGATTAGTTAACATGTTTCCTCATGCTAGGCAGTGATATGACACTTGCTAACTTGACATGTATATTTGACATGTAGGCATAGAGAGGTATTTCTCTCATGTTAACATGTAAATGAAAAGCCATATCTGATGTTGTAAATTGGGAAAAATAGAGTTCTTTTGATAAACTCATGTTTAATTGAATTCAGTGGTAAACTCGAAAAGCATGTCTACTTTTCCGTATCTGTGAGCGAGTTGGGCATTACATCTCCTGAGTTATATACCTTTACTATCTTCACTACACTATTATAAATTGTTATTGGCTATTGATGTTGGGCACTAACCTTCTTCCGAGCTCGTCACTGCTTTCAACCTGTGAGTTTTGTTACTTATTGAGTACATGAGGCCGGTTGTACTCATACTACACTTCTGCACCTTGCGTGCAGATCTTGGAACTGATATTGCTGCACATGGCGGGAGCTGGTATTGAAGATGTACTTGTTGTCCGGACATGGCTACCACTTGTTCTTGGTAGTTTTAGATTTGAGTTCTATTTTTGTATGTTCAAACAGATGTTGTAATTATGTTTCACACCAGCTTTGTAAATTCTAAGTCTTCAAAACTCATGATTTATATTATCAATCCTTGGAATTTTGTATAGAAGTCCAGTTATGTTATTAATTGGCTTACCTAGCGGGTTAGGTTAAGTGTCATCACGACTAGCCGAATTTTGGGTCTTGACAACATTTCCTAAATGGTTTCTCCATCTCTCATAGCAAAGTTTTCATATTGAGAAAACAACAAGGTTCCTCTTGATCTTTTCACTTGAGTTGTTCCTTTATGAGCTACCTATAGCGGGTCCCATATTTGCTTGGCAGTGAGGCAGCTTGGATTTGGCTATACTCATCTGGACCAAGTCCACACACAAGCCATTTCTTGGCTTTGGCATTTTCCCCCCACTTCTTCAAGTCCTAAGCATTGTAATCAGTTGTTGTCTTTGGCACATCTTCTCCTTCAGCATTTTTCTTCAAAGTAGGCAGTGGACCATCAATAATTAAGTCCCATAACTCGTATTCTTCTGGCTGCATATGATATCTCATCCTTGATTTTCACCAAGAGTAGTACTGGCCATTGAAGAGTGATAGCCTAGCAGTAGGAGTGATTTGTGTGATGTCCAATTTTCGCGTGCACTGGTTTATAGAAGGACCTGGTTCTTCTATGCGCTCCTTAGTCTACTATTGCTGAATAAATAATGCAGAAAGTAATGAACACAAGTATTTTTACGTGAAAAACACCTGGCTTAAAAGGTCAAAAAATCACGACCTACTTCCCATTAGGATTTTCTCCAACACTTCACCAAATACTAAACCAAACAACAATATTTACAAAACTCTTGTAAACCTAAGGATTACCTCTAACCCTTGTAGAAACCAGCCACAAGCTATTGCGACAGCTTCAAGTTAACTCTAACTTGAACAATAAAACTCAAGTACATTAATACAATTTGCTTCTAAGAAATCTAAATGGTACAACTTAAAAGCCCTGCTACAATTGAACTAGAATAAAAGACAAATATATGGAACTGGTTCTTCTATCTGGTTCATGTAGCTCCATGTTAGCACTCTTGAAACATACATGAATTGCTTGCAAAATACCTTGCTATTTTGCTCTCAATTCTTGCTTAATTTCAGCGTGCGCGTCACCTGTAAAAGAGAACACAACCGATATATATAGAGCTGGTAGGATTAGGATTAACTAGAAACCTGATGCTTTACTCTTTCTTGGTGGAAGAGTTCTAGTTAACTTCAATCTCTAACTCTTTCCTTATCTAGGATAGAGTTCTCTTCAAATAAGGAGTCCTGCTCCTTATCAAATATGCATCATTTTCGTTCAGGGATTATCAGAAGTGACCACTTATATTTATCTCTTTCACGTGTATGCCTTTTGCTTGATTCTGTCCGTCACCTGTGTACATTGCCTATGGACCTGGTTCACGCATGTGTTCCTTTGTCAATCATCAAACCAAAACCGCTCAGGTCAACACTTTTAATGACTACCCTTTTTCACTTAAAATTTCCGTGCCAATGCTAAATATATTTTGTTATAAGACCTACTTTAGGTTAAAGAAAATGATGTATTAGTCTCCTCTATTTTCCTCTTACCATGTAGAAGCGAATAAAGAAGATTTTTTTGCAGAACAATAACTAGTAGTACTTGGAAAAATTTGGCTAGCTTGGGAAATAATGGTGCTCAGTGTAGCACCAGCATCCCTAGTACTTCTAATAACTTTTAATGTTTTAATAACTCATTTTGCTTATAAAAGAATGATGTATTATAGCCAACTATTTCGAATTGATGATGGCATCTCAACATTGCCCTTGGCGCTCTCTCCCTTTAAAAATTATGTCAAAAAGCTCACGTGTTTTGGCTTCTTATAAACAACCCCTTACTATGTTTTGACAACTTCTACTCCTCCTGGCTCAAAATACCGAGTGAAAGTATTTGGTTGAAAGTTATATGGAGACAGGATATAAATAACATAGACCACTCCAACATAAATTAAATTTGGACTAGGACCTCACTCAATCGACAACGTTCTGGGGAAGAACCATTTTTTCATTCAACTACTTGTAGAAATGGTAAGGGATTACAACAGAGTTTATGTTCAGCTAGTAGCCATTAATTTGGACTGTTACTGAAGATAAGAAGAAAAAAAACTTATACTATTTGTCCCACCCCTATTATTAAGGGTACCCGTTCACCAATAAAATGCAAATGAAATCCTGATCGTATTGTTATGACAAAATATTTGGTCCACTAGTGGGTGGCTCAGATGAGGGGATCCCCATGTGAGCACATACGTAAATGGGATATTGCAAACGCGATGAGTGCGCTAAAACTATCAAAACGTGTCTTTATCTTTGCACTTTCTTATCATCGTCAGAAAGTGCAGTCACTTTCTTTCCCATACGAGTGCTTAAAGTCAACTGCACATAGTAAAGCTAGAAGAACTGGTCTGCAAGTAGAAAAATCAATACCCTTATATGTGGAGATTGTCAAACCCTGTAAACTGATAATATTGTTAAGAAGAGTTTAACGGGGATCTAAGATTTGAACTTGATCGGTTCCAACTCTTTTGTTTATATAACTCAATTTACTTTTAAAATTGTGGGTTCAGATCTAATATTAAATGAAATTATAAAACATTTCACAAATAAATCTATGTTTTCGCGTTGAAATTACTAGGTTCAGATGAACCTGCTCTCAATGTGCTACATCCGCCCCTGACTTATAATATACATTCACTATCCCACTTTTATAGAAAATCACATGTAAATATTTTTTTGGTGACATAGTTTAAGTGTATATAAGTTAAACTATATGTATATGGAAAGGAGTATATCTTTTATACCAAGAGTTTGGAGATATGCTTGATTCATCTACAAAAAGTTTTGAGTTTGCTTTATTTTATTACTCCATCCGTTTCAATTTGTGACATTCTTTCCTTTTTAATCAATCCCAAAAAAAATTACATCTATTTATATTTAGTATCAGTTTAACTTTCTAATATTTATTTTACCCTCAATGAGATAATTGATAGTCATGCAAATATTTATGACTCATTTTAAATCATGAAATTTAAAAGTCTTTTTAATTTCTTAAACTTCATGCTCAATCAAATACCGTCACATAAATTAGTACATTAGAAGTATTAATTTCCTTATGACACTAACTTAATGGATCATCCCTTAATATTTAGATCACATGATGAAACAAAAAAACAGCAAATTGATGAAAGAAATGGAACTTCTCGCAAGTTGCATCCATAATAGATTGCACCCTTTATTTTTGTTTACCCTTAAAATGAGTAACAATTGAATTTATGCGCGGTTTAAGGGATATGTGATTTAATTTAACAAGAATGAACTAAGAACAATAAATAATTGAATTAAAGGAAAACATAGTTATCAAACCAAATGCGATGGATGATTAAGTCTAGCTTTGCAATGGGTGTTTGGAAATCGATTATGATCCAGCCCTCGGAACGGGTCGGTTGCAACTCAACAAACAAGCAGCTGAAGAACACTTTAAATAATAGTTAGGGAATAAAAATTAACTTTATTGCTTTGATATGCGTGCCAACAGTGGTCCTTAAAATAAAAGGGTTCTCCCTTTATATAATAGGAGAGTTTCAATCCTAGTACAAGTCTAAATAAGGTAAGCAATCTTCTCCTTCCCGTAAACATTGATACGCAGTTCATATCGGGCGAGATTTACGTCGTAGTATCCGGTTGAGGGCAGATATTTCGGCCCCTCTCTTATCTTGTCTAACCGTCTTTTCCCTTAGTCTCGGCTTTTCACTCTACTCGGGCCCAATGCTCGGTTGTGTCTGGTCCCAGGTGCACCATTCGTCCTCCCCGGGCTTTGAGACGTGGAATCCCTCGGATTTACTCGAGGCCATGTAAGATCGTGCTTTTCTCTCGTTTCTTTACCGGAAAATCGGGAGTAACTTTATCCCTGATTTTACCCGTATACAGATAATCCCCTTACTTTTCGAAGAGTAGATTTATCGAAATGACGAGAAGTGACTAATTGACCCCAATTCCTTCCTCCGTACGCTACAAACGGGTTGATTAGTCAGCAAAACATTCCATCAATCACGTCGTTCTGACTTCGGACACGTGTCAGCCCCCGGTTGACCATCCTTGAATGTGAAACGTCACTCATTAAATATTCCCCTCCTATAAAGGCTTCAGTTTTCTTTTTTACTTTCCGATTCCGAATCTTCTTGAGTTACCCTCGAAATTTTTACTTGTTCATCATTCCCTTAAATCTTCACGAATTGTTCTTCACATCTTCATTTCCTCATCCTTAATCTTCACATCTTCATCTTTCGCCTCTAAATCTTCAACCCAAACCTTCAAATCTTTATACACATCTTCAAACCTTCATACCATGTCTTCAAACTTTCATATTCCCAGACAAAGATGGAAAAAACTTCAAAATCTGTGCCTTAACACACCGCTCCTTCAACTTCTACCCCGGCTGCTGATGTCGAAGCGACCCTCCCGATAGCAGCCCCGGAACCTCCTCTTAAGGATTTCATCCCTGGAAGTTGCTCTATAGACAACAACTTTAAGGTCGAAAAAGCCTCCAAACAAGGAGATCAAGGTGAGGAGGTATATCTGTTGCATCATCGAAGATATGCTCCCGACGGTACGGGAGGATTGCAAGTGGGAAGGCAAGGAAGTAATCATCTCCGGCCCTGATAAGGACATCATCACGCACGTGGAGGGGTACTTAAGTATTTATGCATACCCCTTCACGCTTGGCCCAATGGATACGGTAGTCATTGATATTTGCAAAAGGTACGAGGTCTGCGTCGGGCAAATCGACCTATCATTTTGGAGGATCGTGATTCTCCTTCTCCATTTTACCAATAACACGGAGGAGCCCCTCTTCACCATCGACCATTTGCTCCGCATCTACAGCCTCTGAATCTTCTGAGGAGGGTTAATCAAGCTTTCCCGACGGGAAAAGAAGGCTCCCTTCTCGAGCATCGATGAAGACAGGGATCGATGCTGGCAGGGGAGATTTGTTCCGGTAAAGACTGAGGATCCCATTCCCTCTGATTTCCTATCGTAAGTTCATCTCCACTTCCGTTGCCAAAATAACTCTTTGATTTGATTCTTCTTTCTGATCACCAGGCTTTCCCGTTGTGTAGTGGTCGCCCGAGTCCCCAATGAAGTCCCCCATTTCAAGGAGTGGGTCGAGGGGATCTGTAATCAATTGACATACTCCGAACACTAGTGCACAAACTTTTAAAAAGGCAAATAGGAGGTTTCTTCCCATGGTGAGTGCCCTTCTTCTCCTGGTTTACTTTTTTTCTCACTCTACTATCATTTTAACTAAGTCCGTTTCTTCCTTCCACATGTTTGCCCAATACCACCAAGCTTCGGGCAGTGGACAAGGAAGAGGCCTCGTCCCCATCAGCACAACCCTCCTCCTCGGTACAACCTACCGTCGAGGCTGCTGCGAAGAAGGAGGAGAAAACAAGGAAGAAGAAAAGGTCCCCTGACCCCTCAAACGCTTCTGCAAAGACCAAGAGAAAGAGGATTGCGGTCAGGGTCCGAAAGAGTACCAACAAGAGTACTCCGGCCAAGGTACTTGTAACACCCCGGAAAAACAAATTCGAAGTACTTAAGTGTAAAGCCTGGTAAAATATGCAAAGCAAATAATGTTTCATGGTACCGGACTAGGCTTACCTATTTGGGGATTATAGGGATTGTGTTGTCACATTGCATAGTCGAGACATCGTGGCCGATCTTATTGAATTGAGAATGGTCGATTTTGATGTTATAATGGGGATGGATTGGCTTTATTCTTGTTTTGCCAAGCTTGATTTCCGAACTAGGACTGTTAGGTTCGAATTTGCAAATGAGCCAGTTATTGAGTGGAAGGGTGATGATGTAGTGCCGAAGGGTAGGTTTATTTCTTACCTTAAGGCAACGAAAATGATCAACAAGGGGTGTATTTACCATTTGGTCCGA
>AWOL01S0011708.1:73708-84375 GCA_000715115.1 Nicotiana otophora
TTTGTATTATTTGTCATTCTATTGAGAGGGTGTTTAGTTATACATATTAGTGCTATTCGACGGTACTAACGTCCCTTTTGCCGGGGGCGCTGCATCTTTAAATGGATGCAGGTGGTTCCACAGCATGAGATATTGATCAGTGATAGCAGTGCACCTTCTTCCCAGCTGACTTGGTGAGTCCCACTTTATTCTGGGGTCATGAATCTTTTGTACTTTGTGTATTCTATTTGAGGTATAGCCGGAGCCTTATTGCCGGCATTATCATTGTACCCTTCTTTATCTATAGAGGCTCCGTAGACATAGTATGGGTTGTGTATTGATGCTGGGAAAAGACAAACTACGTTATATTGTGGTTGTATTACTTGTCCATTTGAGACTTTAAAAATGATGAAATTATTGGAAATGAATTGGTATTGTATACATGAACACATTTTTGTCTAATTAATGATAATATGTATTATCTCTATTCGTGGATGAGTTTGGGTAGAATGAAATCTAGCAGGCTTGCTCGATCAGGTTCACTCAGTTGTGCATCGGTCGCGCTCCTCGGTTTTGGGGCGTGACAGTACTGGACCCTGATTCTCTTTACCATCTCAGGGACTACTCTGAAGATGATGATATGGAGTTTTTCGCCCATGAGCCGGTCGTCCCTGTAGAAGAGCAGGAAGCACCGGAGGGAGGCGACCGTAAGGCCAAACACTCTTCAATACGGAAGCCCGATGAAAAGCTCGTGGCTACTGCCTCTCGAGAAGCTACTTCGGTACCAAGAGAAGCCGCTGACATCATTGATGTCTCGGAGTCATCGTCCCACACAGAGCCTCTTATCAATGAGGCTTAGGCCGTTACAGAAAAGCCGACGGAGGCATCACGGGCCGCGGATGAGGCCCTCAATCTATTTTTTGAAGTCATGGATGTTGGTGCGCTGGCAGACTACTCTAGTTTTGGACACCTGGAGATCCCGAGGAAGGACGTGTTGCCAGGGTCGTGCGGGTCGAGTTCAAGCCTAAAGCTTGTGAAGCAATTCCCTGCTCCGAGCGCGGACTCCGACTGCAAGAAGACAGTAGTGTTTACGGTACCGGCAGATGCCAGGATGTTATCCGGGCCGGTTGATGTGGCCAGCTACCTTCGTTCCTTGGTGATCGATGAGTACCAAGTGATGATGAATGAGGTAGATGCGCCGAGCCTCTTCAACGAGGCACAACAGGTGCTGAATAGTGTATGTTTTCTTCCCTTCACATCTTTAAAGAGTCCATTTTGCCTTAATGTATTTTAATGATTTCAACATTTTTTATGCCTCAGCCTTTGGTGATTCATCATGAGAGATTTCAACGGTCTCGGATGGAGGTGAGCCACCTTGAGTTCGAGCTCAAGGATCAGGTCCAGCAAAAGGAAATATATAAAGCTCTTTCCGAGCAAAAATATGAGGTTCTCAGGGACCACTCCATCCTCCAAGCCGAGCTGAAAAGAGATCAAAAGGAGGCCTCAAAGGTGAATGGGAAACATGCCCTTCTGGTTGAAAAGGTAAGAGTGTTTGAGATTAATAACAAGAGGCTAATCGAAACTGCTAACACTACAACCTCGCAGGTCTAAGAGAAGATAGACCCGATCGACCAGCTTAGGTCCAAAATGAATGAGGTCAAAGCCTCAGCCGAGGAGCTGAGGAGCAAAATGGATCTCATGTCCTCAGAGCGGGATGCCACCAAGAAGGATTTGGCATCAACCAAAGATCAGCTCCGGGTAATGAGGGAAAAAGCCGACAAATGGTCTTGGCTAAATAAGGAGATTCGGGCACAACTTAACCCAGTTGTTACTGAACGGGACACTCTCAGCCAAGAATACACTGCGCTAAAGTCCAAGTTGGAGGCGGCTTCGTACAAGGCCTCTGAAGTCCAGGACATGCTGGCCCAGTATAAGAATGATGTGGAGGTAGTCGAGGCCTGTGTAATAACGAAGGCCGGATATGTAAAATGGCTATCTCGGAGAGAGACCCTCGAGAAGATCCAAGCTCGGGGAGTTGACCTAGCAGCCGAGATCGAGGAGGCAAACTCAAAGCTGAGGCCAGAGTGAGATATTAGCCCGATGGTTCGGGCAGCGAGTCGGACTCCGACAAGGACTAGGCAAAAAATGCCTTAGTTTATTTTTGCTTTTTCTTTGTAGCTACATATTTTGTATTTTATGGCCGTTTTATGGCGCCTTTGTAAATACCTTTTGGTACATGTATATAAAACTTCTCTCTTCGTCTATACATTGTGTCCTTTGCTTATGTTAAAGAATTATAACTTGTGTTTTAGTCTTTAAAATATGTCATCGATGCCTTAGCATAGAATTTGACATAGCTTAGATTGTTTGTTCCCACAAAGCCTGGATGAGGCATGGGTTAAGTAACAACTCTGAGTTACTTTTACTTTAGAGGACTTGATAAAAAATGAAGTCTTTGTTAAAATATTTGAACGTTTTGACCGGACACAATTTTACCGAATGTGGCTCTTCTCATGACCGGGTCTGAGGTAATCTTTCATAGATTAAGAAACATGTAAGGACCTTACTTTTTATGTACGGACTCGGACCTCTCCGAGCCGTTTAAGTTGGTCATAGCCTTTCGTGTTTGGGCTCTGCCTAGTAGGCTCGGTGCCTCCGATATTTGGTCGCCCAAATTCCCGATCTTATTATCGGGTAGCAATCTCTGGATCTGGGAGGCCCGTAGGTTTAAGGGTTTTGAACCCAATATTCACTCTAAGTAACTTAACGATAATATTTCTAGTGCAAATGTGAATCGATAAAACATAGAAGGCAACCTTCTTTTATTACTTTGAATGCAGTGTAAATAATCGAAGATACAAAAGCTATCTGCCATAGCGATAATGAGCTATATGGGCATGGTTCGTTTGACCATCTGACCCTTACAATTAATCCTAATATTCAAGACTTGGCTTTCAATATCGAATAAAAAATGCCTTCTAAATTTTGGAACTCAAAACCTTGACTTAGGGCGTGATCTCGAATACTATTGATCTGATACGGACGGTCCATAATCCCCGACCTTATACTAGTCTTCAAAACTAGAGTAGCACTCTTATTGTTGCCTTATTAAAAATCTTGCCGTAAAACCCACTTCAAGAAAAAATCGGTCCAAGGGAAAAAGAGTGCAATACGTGCTTTCAGACCTAATCCTCATATTTGACTTCGACTGAGTACCTTCATGGGTTAGCTCAAAGTGTAATAAACTACAAAGAAAATTGTATTCATACCTTAGCAGTAGTACCGCATTAAGTGTTCCACATTCCAGTTGTTAGGTAGTTGTACACCGTTCCCAGACTTGAGTTGGTACGAGCCTTTCCCGATTATACTGATGACTATGTATGGTCCTTCCTAGTTTGGGCCTAGTTTCCCATCATTCGGGTTCTTGGTATGAAGGGTAACTTTCCTCAATACCATGTCCCCGACTTGGAAGTGTGGAGGGTTTGTCCTTCGATTGTAGTATATCTCTATTCTTGCTTTTGGGTCGTTAACCGGACTAGGGCATCTTCTCGCCTTTCGTCTGCTAAATTTAAGCTCGTGGCCATGGCCTCATCGTTTGATGTCTCTGTAGCATATTGGAACTTTAGGCTCGATTCTCTTACCTCTACCGGAATTAGGACTTCTGCGCCGTACACTAGAGAGAACGATGTTTCACCGGTCCTGGACTTCGAAGTCATTCTATATGCCCATAAGACCTCGAGAAAAATTTCTTTCCATTTCCCCTTTAAGTCGATCAATCTCTTCTTCAGGTTTTGGAGTATAGTTTTGTTTGTTGATTCCGCTTTACCGTTCCCACTTGGGTGGTAGGGCGTCGATAAAATCTTTTTGATCTTGTGATCCTCAAAAATATATTAATCTTGTCGTTGACGAACTGCCTCCCGTTCTCACATGCGATCTCGGCCGGTATCCCGAACCGGCATATTATATGATTCCATATGAAGTCAATGACCTCCTTTTCCCTAACTTTATCGAACGCCTGTGCTTCGACCCACTTGGAGAAATAATCGGTCATAAGTAAGATGTATTATGCTTTGTCGGGTACCCAGGGCACACGGCAAGGGACCAACGATGTCTATTCCCTATTTCATGAATGGGCAGGGGGAAAGGACCGGGTGAAGCATTTCCCCCGGTTGATAGATCATCGGGGCATGCCTCTGACATTCGTTACACTTTTGAATGGAGTCTTTCATGTGTTTTTCCATCTCATTCCAGTTATAACTGGCTCTGATCAATTTTTGAACCAAGGATTCTGCTCCCGAATGGTTCCCACAAGTACCCTAATACACTTTTCTCATCATGTAGTCAGTTTTCCCCGGACCCTAAGAACTTTGACAATGGTCCGAAAAATGATCTTCGGTATAGTTTTCCACCAACCAGACCTCGGTTGCTAGGTCCTTGGTCGTTTCTCCTGTCGTTCCTGGCTAGGTGGCGACCGGGTCTATTTCCCCTTCTATCCAAGTTGTATGGCTGATACCAATCTCGGACCGACCTTGGCTCTTGGTCCATAGTTTTTTTAGATCTGTCATTCTTTTTATTAGGGTAAACAGACCTCAAGGGGGGCCCAGCTGGTCGTCCTCGACTCTGATCTTTGACTGATACCTGTTATGAACATCGGCCCAGGTAACCGCTGGGTACTCTACCAAGTTTTGCTTTAATTGTTGAGAAGTAATGGAACTTCGGGGGTTGAGCCCTTAAGTGAATGCCTAAACGGCCCAATCATCTGCGACCGGGGGCAGGTCCATCCGTTCAATTTGGAACCTCGACAAGAACTCCCTAAGCATCTCGTTGTCTCTTTGCTTGACTTTGAAGAGGTCTGATTTCCTCGTCTCGACCTTGATAGCGCCGGCATGGGATTTAACGAAGGCATCTATAAGCATAGCAAATGAATCAATAGAATTCGGAGGTAAGTTATGGTACCATATCATTTCCCCTTTGGATAAGGTTTCCCCAAATTTCTTCAACAACACCGACTCGATCTCATCGTCTTCTAGGTCGTTGCCTTTTATTGCACACGTATAGGAGGTTACATGCTCATTTGGATCTGTGTTTCCATTGTATTTGGGAATATCGGGCATCCGAAATCTCTTTGGAATTGGCTTCGGTTCCGCACTCCGGGGGGAAAGGTTTTTGAATGAATCTTTTAGAATCCAGCCCTTTCAATATTGGAGGCGCTCCAGGGATCTGATCGACCCTCAAATTATAAGTTTCCACCTTCTTGTCATTTGCTTCTATCTTTTTTTCACCAGACTCCACTCACTTTGTTAGTGCTTCGAGCATTTTCAGCACCTCAAAAGTTTCTCCGAGTCCTAACACATCCGGTTCTACGATAATGTTTTCATCTTTTCGGGCGTCTCCTCTAACCCACTCGGGTTCGGTCCTATTCTGGGTGTTATTTTGAGTTTGTAGTTGTACTATTTCCACTTTCTGAGTTTGTAGCATTTTAAAAATCAATCGTAAGCTAATTCCATCACATTTCCCTTCGGGTGCTTCTTGAGCCGATGGTCGGGGTGCCTAGCGAATGCTATTTTCGGGATCAGTTGGAAGGTTGATGTTGATGGTAACTTGTGAGTTAGCATCGATCGGGTCAGCAATTGGAACACCATTGGGATCAACAGGGGGTACGTCATTTCTTAGTACCACGTTATTATTTTCACCGTGGTGGCCTGACTCGGCGTCAACGTTTAAATGAGCAGACTGAGGGTTTGACATTTTAAATAAACCTGAAATCAAACTTCAAAGAGCAAGTGTAAAATAGAATGTGTGAGATTCGTATTAAATCACCACTATTATCCTTTGCTCCATAGCGGGCACCAAATTGTTTACCTTAAAATGAGTAACAATTGAATTTATGCGCGGTTTAAAGGATATGTTATTTAATTTAACACGAATGAACTAAGAACAATAAATAATTGAATTAAAGGAAAACATAACAATCAAACCAAATGTGATGGATGACTAAGTCTAGCTTTGCAATGGGTGTTTGGAAATCGATTCTGATCCAGCCCTAATTAAACATTGAGGGCGGGGGAGATTTGTGTCGTAATATCCGATTGAGGGCAGATATTTCGGTCCCTCGCTTATCTTGTTATAAGGCCCCGTAAAATTTCACCTAAAATCTGGGGTTTCGTGGTGTCGAGGTAGGCTAATGTATTTGAGGGTTGTAGAAAATCTTTGCGGCGAGCTTGCTTTCCGCAGTACGGACTTTTTCGGTTGAACAGAGCGTTGGGGAGTTGAAGAAAACTTGTTGCAGAACAGGGCATTTTTCTGCAGTCCATTATGTGACCGCAAAACTAATCTGCGGACCATAGAACTGATCTGCGGACCGCAGATCCGCCGCAGAGTGAAGCAAAGAAATGGGCCAATTTCGGAGGTTGTTTGCGATCAACTATGCGACCGCATAATCGTTTTGCGGGACGCACATCCATCGCAGAACCAGCATGAAGATTTTTGGAGGGAGATTTTGCGGTCCATTCTGCGGCCGCACAATTGATATGTGGACCGCAGACTTGGCCGCAGACTGGACCAGACCAGCCTAGTTTTTGGGACCGTTTCTGTGGTCCAGTTTGCGAGCTGCAGACCTGATCTGCGGTGCACTCTGCGACCGCAGAGTAGAGTTTGGACGGACCATTTTCTGGTTTTAAAACCTGACCCCATTTTTATAAAACAACCTTAGGGGTCATTTTAGAAAGTTCAAACTAATACTTTAGAGAGGGGGATAGTGGTCTAGAGTGAGAAGAAGGATTCCTAAGCTATTTGTTCATCGATCTTTGCTTAAGTCCGGAAGAATTCACAAGGATAACTCACAAGTTCTTCATCCAAGAGGTAAGATTCTAGCTCTAGCCTTCAATTTCGAAATTTGGGTTGCGAATAGGTAATGGGGAAGAAGGTTATGAGAACAAGAGTTGCTATTTATGCATGCATATACTAATAAAGGTAGGAGGAATGTTGTGGAGTATTTGGGGGTGGCCTATTGAAGTGGGGATTGATTGTGGGGATAAAGGAATCCACCATAGAAGGACTTTGAAACTTTAATGCACACCTAGTTCTTGATAAAATGCTCAAATGAGTTGAACCCCAGAGAATCTTCCTAATTATAGTTAAAGTTTGTCGTGTCTCTAATTATATTGAAATCGCTAGGAGTTTTGGAACGTTGTACCAAATCAAAGAAAGCTCAAGCAAGGTATGTTTGTCACACCCTAAAATCGGGGAGCGCGACCAGTGCTCAACCAAGTGAACCCGGCCGAGCAAGCCTGTTAAATTTCCTTCTACCCAACTCATCCATGGATAAGGATAATACATATTTTTGTTATTAGACAATAAGGTGATCATGTCTATAATACCAATTCATTACCATTAGTTACTCCATTAATAAGTCTCAAAACACACACACACCTTCATGGTTCAAAGTGGAACAAGTGATTTAATCACAACACAACTTGTTTAACATTCCCAACACCCATACACAACCCACACTTAGTCTACGGAGCCTCTAAAAATATCAAAGAGTACAATGATAGTGCCGGCAACAAGGCTTAGGCTATACCTCAAAACACATAAGAAACAAAATATGCACAACCCTGGAATGAGATGGGGCTCACCAAGTCAGCTGGGAAGAATGAGCACTGCTGTCACTGGTCAGAATCCTCCGTTGTGGAACCACCTGCATCCATTAAAGATGCAGCGCCCCCAGTAAAAGGGACATTAGTACATGTCAAATTGTACTAGTATGAAAACCAAACACCAATTTAAGAACTCAAAAATATAGTATGAATATGATGAATCGAGGGGGCAATAGAATAGCATAGATAGCCGTTTAAACCAAAGAAAGCTTATCAAGAGCTGTCATTAACATTTATAGAACTTAAGATGAGATTCTCTGTAGTCATTTTCACACAAAGCGACTGCACCGCCTCACCCCAATGTATGCAGGTGGAGGTGTAAGCACAATACCAAAACTCTACTCAAGCGGCCCTGCCGCCTCACCCCAATGTATGCGGGTGGAGATGTAAACACAATACCTATTTTACACAAAGCGGACCCGCCGCCTCACCCCAATATTTACGAGTGGAAATGCATCAACGATACCAATACCTACACAAAGCGGCCATGCCGCCTCACCCCAATATATATATATGTGGGTAGTGGTGCAACAACAATACCAAAATCATACACAAAGCGGCATTGCCGCCTCACCCCAATGTATGCATGTGGAGGTGTAATCTCAATCACAATCTCTTCACAACTTAGCATAATAATTTTCACATAAATTATGACTTGGAATCATAACATGTAGATACACAATCCATAGTTTGGAACACATCCTCAATTTATAATATAATATGGTAAGGCCATTTGAAACACGAATTGAACATATATGTTTGTCACAAAACTTATTCGGAATACTCGATTTGTAATAAATATCTTGGAACTTACAAGGATATTGGGGTTCCAATTCTTAAAGAAGAGTTTAGCCAACATACCTCAATTGAGCTTCTTTAAACTCTAAAATATTCCGAAAATCTTAGCAACTTCAATCTATTTTAGAGATATAACAAGTTGAACCAAAATTAGGAAGATTATCATGGTTCTAGCATATTTGAGCATTTTATCAAATAGTAGGTGTGCATTAAGGTATCAAAGTCCTTTTATGGAGGATTCCATCACCCAATAACCTATTCTTTATCATTTTTAGCTCAACAATTTTTCCTACATCCTTTGATAACACATGCATGCAAAATAACCAACTCCCATACCCAAGAATCATTTTACTAATTACCTATTTCTAGATAAAATTTGAGATTGAGGGTTAGGGTGTAGAATCTTACCTCTAGGATGAAGACCTTGTGATTTTTCCTTGTTAATCTTCAAAGATTTGAGCAAGAATTGAAGCACAATTTGTTGAAGATCACTCTCCCACTCTAGGGCACTCTCTCACTCTCAAAATATCAGTTTTTGCTCAAACTAAGGTCATTTACGTATATATAACGAAGTAGGGTCGGGTTATAAAAATCTAAAAATAAATCACCGGAACAGGATATGCGGCGCATATGCGACCGCAGAATGGATATGTGGTCCGCATATCGGCCACACAATTTGGGTTCGCGGTCACTATGCGGCCCACAGACATGTTCTGCGGTCGCATAATGAACCGCAAAATAGTTCTGCGGTTGCATAGTCGATCAGAGAATGGTATCCAACCCAGCCCATACCTGCCTCACTCTGCGGCCATTATGCAGCCCGCAGAGTGATTCTGGGGTCGCATAATGGACCACAAAATGCATTTCTCTACCAAATATTTTCCTTTACTCCTCAATGCATTGTTCGACCCAAAAAGTTTGAGACGTAAGCCTAGTCCGGCACCATGAAATATTATTTTTCCTTTGCAAAATTTTATGGGGCCATACAAGACGGATCCTCATAGTACTTTCGAAGCATGGAAACATGAAACACCTAATGAACTCGCGATAAGCTAGGTGGCAAAGCATGCCTGTAGGCTACCTCACCAACGCTCTCCAATACCTCCAGAGGGCTCAACTTTCCCTTCTCCCCAAATCTCATCATGCCCTTTATAGGCGAAACTCGGAGAAGAACCTTCTTACCCTACATGAATGCCACATCCTGAGGCTTCCTATCAGATAACTCTTTTTCATGGACTATGCTATATGAAGCTGCTCTTGAATCAATTTCACCTTCTCCAAAGCATCACACACCAAATCTGTACCCAATAGCTTAGCCTCACAAGGCTCAAACCAACCAACCGGAGAATGATGAGTGGTGATTTTACCACTTATTTTAGTCTCTTTTCTTTAGTTTTTGTATCCTCTAATTATACGACGAGGTAATTTATGGTGCGCATTGCTAGTATTTAGGTACAATGAGTCTTGAAGATAATTAAAATCAAATGAAGTGGAATTGAGCAAAAAGAGTAGAACGAGTGCAAATGCTTACAGTGAAATCGCATCTGCGGAACAGTATCACATCTGCGGGCTCGCATCTGCGAGATAGAGTTTGTATATATAGAAATGCTTGGTTTCCACAGAAACCGTATCTACAGGCAATCCTCAGCANCGGTCCGCATATCGGCCACACAATTTGGGTTCGCGGTCACTATGCGGCCCACAGACATGTTATGCGGTCGCATAATGAAACGCAAAATAGTTCTGCGGTTGCATAGTCGATCAGAGAATGGTATCCAACCCAGCCCATACCTGCCTCACTCTGCGGCCATTATGCAGCCCGCAGAGTGATTCTGGGGTCGCATAATGGACCACAAAATGCATTTCTCTACCAAATATTTTCCTTTACTCCTCAATGCATTGTTCGACCCAAAAAGTTTGAGACGTAAGCCTAGTCCGGCACCATGAAATATTATTTTTCCTTTGCAAAATTTTATGGGGCCATACAAGACGGATCCTCATAGTACTTTCGAAGCATGGAAACATGAAACACCTAATGAACTCGCGATAAGCTAGGTGGCAAAGCATGCCTGTAGGCTACCTCACCAACGCTCTCCAATACCTCCAGAGGGCTCAACTTTCCCTTCTCCCCAAATCTCATCATGCCCTTTATAGGCGAAACTCGGAGAAGAACCTTCTTACCCTACATGAATGCCACATCCTGAGGCTTCCTATCAGATAACTCTTTTTCAT
>AWOL01S0011708.1:132269-213415 GCA_000715115.1 Nicotiana otophora
CTTCATAGGTGACACCTTTAAGAATACCCAGTCATTAACCCCGAACTCTAAGTCTCGTCGCCGCACGTCAGAATATGACTTATGACGACTCTGAGCTGTCAACAGTCGCTCCTGGATAAGATTTACTTTTTCTATGGCCTGCTGAACCAGGTCCGGCCCATGTATCCCAGATTCTCCAACATCAAACCACCCTATAAGAGATATGCACTTACACCCATACAAAGCCTCGTACGGAGCCATCTGGATACTGGAGTGGTAACTGTTATTATATGCAAACTCGATAAGAGGTAGATGTTCATCCCAACTTCTTTTAAAATCCAATACACATGCTCGTAACATATCCTCGAGCATCTGAATTGTGCGCTCGGCTTGTCCATCAGTCTGTGGATGAAAAACTGTGCTGAGATTCACCTGAGTCCCTAGACCTTTCTGAAATGACCTCCAAAAATGTGCTGTAAACTGGGCCCCACGGTTAGATATAATAGATATTGGTACTCTGTGTAGTTGCACTATCTCTTTAATATATAACTTTGCATAATCTTCTGTTATATATGTAGATCTGATCGGTAGGAAATGAGCTGATTTCGTGAGCCTATCGACTATCACCCATATTTAATCGAACTTATGATGAGAACGAGGTAAACCCTTGATACAGTCCATGTTTATAGCCTCCCATTTCCATGTCTGGATCTCTATAGTCTGCATTAGCCCTCCGGGCTTCTGGTGCTCTATCTTCACCTGCTGGCAACTAGGACACTGAGCGACATACTCAGCAATGTTCTTCTTCATATCGTTCCACCAATATACATTCTTGATGTCATGATACATCTTCGTCGACCCAGGATGAATGGAGTACCACGAATAATGTGCCTCTGACATAATCCTGTCTCGTAGCCCTGCTACATCTAGAACACATAAACGATCCATGTATCTGAGAGCCCTATCTCCCTTGAGCTCTAACAACGGCTTCTTCTGCTGCGGAACTCGCTCTCTCAACTCGACCAACCCTGGGTCCTCGTACTGCCTCTCTTTTACTTCAGCTATGAGAGATGATTTTGCAGTATTTTGGAGTACAACTCCACTATTGCCAGAGTCTACTAACCGAACCCCCAAACAAGCCAATTGATGAATCTCTAGTTAATTGTCTTTTCTTGGCCTCTACATGTGCTAAGCTACCCATATATTGGTGACTTAAGGCATCTGCTACAACATTAGCTTTCCCTGGATGGTCGAGAATGTTAACATCATAATCTTTCAACAACTCAAGCCATCGCCTCTGTCGCAAATTCAACTCTTTTTGCTTGAAGATATATTGCTGGCTTTTTTGATCTGTGAATACATCGACATGAACACCATAAAAATAATGCCGCCATATCTTAAGTACATGGACAAGCGCAGCTAAATCGAGGTCGTGGGTCGGATAATTCTGCTCATGCTTCCTTAACTGCCTTGAAGCATACACAATTACTTTCCCACATTACATCAGGACACATCCTAACCCGACGCCTGAGGCATCGCAATGCATGGCATAACCATTTGGGCCCTCTGGAAGTGCTAGAACTGGCGCTGAGGTCAACCTGTTCTTAAGCTCCTGGAAACTCTGCTCATAGGCCTCTGTCCACTGAAACTTAGTTGCTTTCTGCGTCAACTTTGTTAATGGTGCTGAAATAGAAGAAAAACCCTCTACGAACCTCCGGTAGTATCCTGCTAAGCCTAGAAAGCTACGAATCTCTGTCGGAGTGGTAGGTCTAGGCCAGGATTTCACAGCTTCAATTTTCTGATTGTCTACCTTTATACCTCCATCGGATACAATGTGCCCCAAGAATGCTACAGACTTCAACCAGAACTCACATTTAGAAAACTTAGCATATAATTTACTATCACGGAGGGTTTGGAGCACCGCTCGCAGGTGGTCCGCATGCTTATTCTCTGAACGTGAATAAACTACAATATCATCAATAAATACTATCATGAACAGATCTAAAAATGGACGGAATAGGCTATTCATCAAGTCCATGAACACGACAGGTGCATTCGTCAATCCGAAGGACATGATAAGGAACTCAAAGTGGCAATATCGGGTCCTGAAAGCTGTCTTAGGAATATCTTTCTCCCGAACTCTGACCTGGTGGTACCCTAACCTCAAATCTATCTTTGAAAAGTATCTAGCCCCATGCAACTGATCAAACATCTCATCTATCCTTGGAAGTGGATACTTATTCTTAATAGTTACCTTGTTCAGCTGCCTATAATCGATACATATCCTTAACGAACCGTCTTTCTTTCGTACGAACAGTACCGGTACACCCCACGGTGAGGTACTGGGCCTGATAAAACCTTTCTCTAGCAAATCTTTTAACTGCTCCTTCAACTCCTTCAATTCGGCAGGTGCCATTCTATAAGGAGGGATGGATATTGGTTGCATTCCCGGAAGCAAATCGATGCCAAAATCAATCTCTCGCTCTGGAGGAATACCTGGAAGTTCATCTGGAAATACATCTGCGTACTTCTTTACTACTGGAATAGACTAAAGTGTAGGTATCTCAGCATCTACATCTCTAACTCGCACAATATGATAAATGCACCCCTTTGCGATTATTTTGCTTGCCTTCAGATAGGAAATAAACCTACCTCTGGGTGTCGATGTATTACCTACCCATTCAAGGACTGGCTCACTCGGAAAATGAAATCTACCTATCTTTGCTCGACAATCAACTGTGGCATAGCAAGATGCCAACCAGTCCATGCCCATGATAGCATCAAAATCCAACATCTCTAGCTCAACTAGGTCGGCTGAGGTCTGATGACCACAAACTGACACCGTACAACCTCAGTATACCCGTCTAGCAATAATCGATTCTTCTACCGGTGTAGATATCGCAAAAGAATCACTTAGTATTTCAGGTACTATACCAAACTTCCCCGTGACAAATGGGGTAATACACGATAAAGTAGATCCTGGGTCTATCAAGGCATAAGCATCGTGAGAGCAAATGGTTAACATATCTGTCACAACGTCTGGTGAGGATTCCTGGTCCTGTCGTCCCGTTAACGCATAGCTACGAATCTGGTTACCGCCTGAACTGGAACCTCTACCTCTACCTCGACCTCTACCATCCGAAGACTGAGACTCGCGCCCCAAAGGATGCACGGACATAGATGATCCTATTGGGAAATCTCGCAACATATGCCCCGGACGTCCACATGTATAACAAGCATCGGAACTGGCTCGGCATTAGCCCAAGTGTCCTCTACCGCAGATGGCACACCGTGGCGGAAATGGCCATGTCTGCCCCGAACCTCGCTGTCGCTGCAAACTTGATGCCTGGAAGCTTTCACCTGGTCCTGACTGAGTATAACGGTCATACCTGTAACTCTGTAACTGAGGTGGTGGAGGCCTAGGTGGCCGTTCGAAATACTGGGGCCTATAACTACCCTGAGACTGCTCCTGAGACCTGGCAAATCTCACCCTCTTACGCTGCCCTGACTCGGTCCTCTCCGTACCCTGCTACTGACGCCTACCCCTTTCTATATTTTGGGAAAATGCCTGAATTCGGGAGATATCCATACTATCCTGTAATGCAGCGGTGGCACATGCCTCGGTCAACTCTGGGGCCAACCCTGCTATAAACCTGTGGATCCTGTCCCATATAGTAGCAACTATGGATGGTGTATATCTGGCCAATGAGTCAAAATGAAGACTATACTGTCGAACACTCATATTGCCCTGCTTGAGAGCTAGAAATTGATCGACTCGGGCCTGTCGGATCTCCCGCGGTAAGTACTGGACAAAAAAGGCATCTGAAAAAGTCTCCCAATTAGCTGGAGCTGTATCACGTCCTCTGGACCTTTCCCATCCCTCGTACCAAAGGATGACTATATCTCGGAGTCGAAAAGCTGCTAGCTCAACTGCCTCTTTCTTCGTGGAATGCATAACCCGAAAGATCCTGTGAAGTTGATCTATGAAATCCTGCGGGTCCTCCCTCTGGTCTATCCCCATGAACTCTGGGGGACTCAAATCAATAAACTCTCGGACCCTTGAACTCCCAGACCCCTCAAAAGGTCCTGCACTAGTGGATGCCCTAGCCTATTGCTGGGTAGCTACCAACTGTGTCAACAAATGCACTGCACTCCTCAAGTCCTGATCTGATGGAAGCGGAGGGGGGACTGAATGTGTGGTCTCCCTAGGAATCTACCCAGGTGGTGGAGGAGCCGGTAATGGCTGGGTAGGGGTCTCTCCCTGGGCCTCAGATTGGGCCCCATCTACTAGGAGTACCCTAATAGTCCCCTCACCTACTGCTGTTTCTCTCCTCTGGCTGGCCGTAGTCTTCCTAGTTACCGTCATCTGTGCATGCAAATGCCAACAGGTAAGTTTAACTCAAATTTCCTATAACTCAGTGCTACAACACGATTTAGATTTGACAGAAGGGTAACCAACTCCTAAATGCCCTGTAGTCCCATGCTTATATAATATGCTGCACCACACATCTATAAACAAAACCCTACTAGACACGGCTTGTAGACTCCCTAGGACAGAACTGCTCTGATACCACTTTTGTCACACCCCGAGCCTGGGGGCGAGACCGGCACCCGGTGCCTCACCTATCTTTGCGTACCACTTGAGACTAAGAGACTCTGAACATATAATGTCATACTTTGGCCATGGGCCACATTACAAGATAATGTGCGAAGCAAAATATAGAACTGAATAGAGACTCACGCTGACTAAATGTCGACATAAAGCTGGGCCGGCAAGGCCGGCATAACTACTACAATTCACAAGCTAACAAAATATACGTACAGGGCCTACATGCCCAACATACCGCACTAAATGATAGGATATGTCTACAAGTCTCTACTGAAGGATGTACTATGATTAGAAAAGTGCCCCGACCTACCCATAGCCTATATACATATATACACAAAGCTTTTAGACCCAGCAACTCCGAAGGGCGTGAAGCTTACCGATAAAGCTAAACTCGGGCAACACCTACTGAGAAGGTCTACCCGTCTATCTGTCTGAACCTGCACGCATGAAATGCAGCTCCCCCAGAAAGGGACGTCAGTACGAAATAATGTACCGAGTATGTAAGGCAATATACTGAAAGCTGAAACTTGAAACTGAACTGACAATATAATAACTGAAAGCAACTCGGAGTCAAAGATAATCTGAAGATATGCTCACCTGCTGATACTGACTCAACTCTCTCAATATAGTAAGTAAAATAGTTGTCCGGCCTTATAGGGCTCGGTATATATATAACTGCTCTGCGGTAGTAGGCTCGCTCATAGGTGCTCGGCCATACTAGGCTCTGTATCTCGGCCATGCTGGGCTCACTCATAGGCATTCGGCCACAGTAGGCTCGGTATATAACTTACTATCTGATCAGAGGTTGCCTAATAGGGGCCTGCCCATCGATTATAGCTCGATGGTAATGAAAATACTGTAATATTGTATATATAGGCTCTCTGCTCTCTTGACTGGAAGAAGACAATACTCAATTAAATATGAAGTCCCGATAAGGAGAATACTGTAATTTATGAGATTAGGATAATGTATATAAATTCGGGAGTATGAACTTCTCTTTATGTCTCGTTATCAAACACATGTAATTACGGGATCATGCCAAAATGAAAGAAAGGTTTAGCCTTAACATACCTGGAGTAGGGAAAAATTCGTATGATATTCTTGGAAAAGGTTGCACCGTACTCCCTTAGAATCACAAAATCTCACGTTGTTATTGTGCTAAGAAATCTCGTTGGTTGAAGAAATCACATTGTAGTGTTTTGTAGGAATTTCTACGAATTTGTAATAGTTTATAACAAATCACCTTGCTAATCTCCAAAACCTTACGTCTGATTGTAGTATGGTTTTTATTGAAAATCTTAGAATGGAAGTGTTTGGTAACTAACACATTATTTTGCTTGTAGTATTCTTGGTATTGAAAATCTTAGAAATGAAGTGTTTTGGTAACTAACACATTATCGTGCCACCTAATCAAAATGACTAAGAGTCATATCTTTAGGAAGTGGCTTGCTGCCACGTAGGGGTGGGAGAATTTTAATCTTATCCCATAATCAATTAATTAATTAGGTAATATTTTGTTACCCGAAATTAACTAATTACCCGCATAATTAAGAATTTTCTCAAATTACTTAAAATTCTACTTATTTTTAATATACTTTATACATTATACTATAATGGTCATATAGTACCTTGTATGGTACTAATCCATAAATATCAAGTATTATCGCTCGACCCGTATTTTATCCCAAATCGGACAACCTTCAACGAAACTCATTTTCTTCTATTTGCTTACTTTCTCTCCTTCACGAATTTACTCATCATGTGTTTGAAATAGCATCATGCTTATAATCTCAAGAAAATCTCATCCCCGAGTCTACGTCAATTTACTGAAGACGAAACTTTTAACGTACGAAAATGCGGGATGTAACACTCGCCCTCACATATCAACCATCTTGCGATTCTTAGCCTTGGGTGGCCTCAAAGCTCCTTCATGAATCAGGAGTGGAACTTCTCTTGACCTAGACGATCGTGGGTGCTGCACTTCTTGTGGTGTTGCTTCAAAAATGTTTCGTGCATCCCTATCGTTCCCTGTCTTTGTTCAAAAATCAGTAGCATGCTTAGTTTGTGCTCCAGTTTTATTGGAAGGCTTCTCTGAGGGTATATTACCCTTACCATGGTTACTTGTAGGTGTCTTGGAGGTGGTCATAGTACCTGGAAAGAGCCAAGAAACAACATTAGTTCACTCTAGCCACATCACGTCATAGTGGTGTGCGTTGTATCCCATACGTAGCATTTGAGCATATGTGCATAAGACGAGTTACAAGCACTACAAAACACTTTATACTCATCCCATGTTAATTAGCATCATGCAATAACACTTGAGGAAAGCAACACGTAAGTCATGCCTAAGTTGGCCGCGGATGACACTTGTCTTAGAAAGAGCACAATTAAGTTCATAGGACACCCAATGGACAACCCACACTTATGATATGTTCATATTTCCAATTGAGGTAGGCTAGCTACTCATAATTCATGAAACTGTACCAAAACTTTCATTCGGGCAATTCATCGAACACTTTATGTGCACAACTTTTGTTAAGCTTCATTGGTTCAATTTGTTAATAGTGTACCCTCCCAATTAGAGTGAGGTGGTGGGATTTGTAGTTTTCCACCTCACTATGCATAACCACCAATAACTTTTAGAGAAAAATATGCTCCACCATTCACAAACAAAATCACTAATCATCCTACCACATAAACAATAACACAACTAGAGAGAGAGAGAGAGAGAAAAAAAGAAGAAAACAAAAACTAGCTAACCTAAGGAAAATCACTGGAACAGGACGAGAAAGAGAAGAAAAAAAAACGAAAAAACAACTAAGAGGAGGGGGGCTTACCTGGGGAGGAGTCGCTGGGGAAAAGGAGAAAAAGAAAGTGGGAGGGGTGGGGTGGGCGCTGGGGAAAAAAAGAACAAAAAAGGTAGGAGGGGTTTATGTTGCTTTTCTCTTCCTTTTTTATTTTGTTGGGGTTTTTTATTTCGTTTTGTTTTGGGTTTTCTCCTTTTTTATTTATTTATTTATTTATTTTTATTATTTGCAGATTAACGAGAAAACAGAAAAAATAAAAAATAAAAATACTTGGGGTCGCTCCAGGACCGCGCGATGCACGACCTGGAGACGTGCCCCTTTACCTGGTTAAGCTATGCCCGGTCCCGGTCTCGCGAAGCCATGGACACTTCGTTGTCCCCTCTTCTCTTTTTCTTTCTCTTTTGGTCTCGGTCTCACAAAGCGAGGCACACTTTGTTGTCCCCAAAAGTTTTCTCCTCAACATTCTTGGTCTCGGTCTCGCGAAGCTAGCTACGCTTCGCTGCCTCCCCACGTTCCTCTTTTTTTTGTGACTAAATGACAACTAGATGAAAACAAGAAAATTAGGTTGTCTTCCAACAAGCGCTTGATTTAACATCGCGGCATGACGAATTACAACATTACAATGGGTTGCCTCCCACGAAATGCCTGATTTAACGTCGCGACACGACACTGACTTTTCGGATTATACTTCACTCACATATTGAGGTTTGTTAAATTGTATCACATCTTTCTCTCCTTTTTTGTCACTCATTTCAAGGTAGTGTTTCAACCTTTGCCCATTCACTCTAAACCTATTCGTCCCATCCTCGGACTCAATTTCTGCAGCTCCATTTGATAGCACCTGCACTACTCTGAATGGTCCCGACCATCTAGACTTTAACTTGCCCAGAAATAATTTTAATCTTGAGTTATATAGCAATACCATGTCTCCAGATTTAAAATTTCGCTCAAGAATATTTTTATCATGCATCATCTTCATTCTCTCCTTATATAGCCTTGTGCTCTCAAAAGCATGGTAACTAAACTTATCCAGCTCGTGCAACTCTGTGAATCTACTTGTACCCGCTATTTCCATATCGAGATTCAGCTGCCTCAATGCCCACAAAGCTCTATGTTCCAACTCCACGGGTAAGTGACACGCTTTCCCAAATACCTCTTTATATGGCATCATGCCAGTTGGAGTTTTAAAAGCGGTGCGATAGGCCTAGAGTGCATCATCTAACTTTCTCGCCCAATCCATTCTCGTAGCATTCACGGTCTTTGTCAACACACTCTTTATTTCTCTGTTCGACACCTCTACTTGCTCACTTGTTTTTGGATAATATAGGGTGGCAACCTTGTGGAAAACATCATAATTTTCTAATAACTTTGCGAAGGCTCGGTTGTAGAAGCGAGTGCCTCCATCACTGATTATTTCCCTTGGAGTGCCAAACCGGGTGAATATATTCTTTCTCAAAAAACCAATGACTCCCTTTTCATCATTTGTAGGGAGTGCCACAACTTTCACCCATTTTGACACATAGTCCACAACTACAAGTATGTACTTGTTTCCATATGAGCTGACAAAAGGCCCCATGAAATCGATTCCCCATACCTCAAACACTTCTACCTCCTAAATCGGGTTCATGGGCATCTCATGTCGGCGAGAAATATTCCCGGTCCGTTGGAATTCATCACAACCCTTCACCCAGAGGTGTGCATCTTTGAACAATGTCGGCCAGTAGAAGCCCAAATCTAACACTTTTGCGGCTATCCTTACTCCCTCGAAATGGCCACCATATGGGGATGCGTGACAAGCCCGCAAAATAGAAGATTGTTCTGTCTCGAGGATACATCTCCGGATCATGTTATCAACACAAATCCTAAACAGATAAGGCTCATCCCAATAATATGCACAACAGTCACGAAAGAACTTTTTCTTTTGAACAGAGGAAAGGTCATAGGGGACAATACTGCTCGCCAGATAGTTTGCAATGTCTACATACCATGGCGGTACCTCAAGGCTCGTGGCCAACAATTGTTCATCCGGGAAAGTCTCCACAATCTCTTCCACCTCAACCTTCTTCTCTACTCCTTCTAGCCTAGACAAGTGATCAGCCACTTGGTTTTCCGTTCCCTTTCGGTCATGGATTTCCAAGTCAAATTCTTGCAGCAGTAGCACCCATTGAATCAGGCGCAACTTTGACTCTTTCTCAATTAGGTACCTGAGAGCAGTATGGTCAGTATAAACAATTACCTTCGAGCCTATCAGGTATAACCTGAATTTGCCACATGCGAAAACCACTGCTAACATCTCATTCTCGATCACTGTGTAATTTAGTTGGGCACCACTCAAGGTTCTACTTGCATAGTAGATTGGATGCATGACTTTATCTTTTCACTGCCCAAGAACTGCTCCCACAGCATAGTCACTTGCATTACACATCAGCTCAATGGTTGCTCCCAGTCAGGTGCCACTACGATTGGTGCAGTCACCAACCTCTTTTTCAATTCCTCAAAAGTTACTATGTAGCCATCAAAAAACACAAAAGGGTGATCTTGTTTTAAGCAATTTACATAAAGGGTTAGGAATTTTAGAAAATTCTTTTATAAACCGCCTGTAGAAGCCGACGTGACCAAGGAAACGTCTTATGGCCTTGACGTTAGTGGGTGGAGGTAACTTCTCAATTACATCAACCTTAGCTCGGTCCACCTCAATGCCCTTATTTGACACTAGGTGTCCCAAGACTATACCTTCTTGTACCATGAAATGGCACTTTTCCCGGTTCAGTACTAGATTAGTCTCCATACACCTCTTCAATACTCTTTTCAAGTTCATAAGGCAATCATCGAATGAGTATCCCCCCCCCCCCCACTGAGAAGTTATCCATGAAAACCTCCATTATTTCCTGTACCATATCTGTGAAGTTGGCCATCATGCACCTTTGGAATATGGCGAGTGTGTTGCATAGGCCAAACAACATTCTCCAAAAGGCATAGATTCTATACGGATAGGTGAATGATGTTTTCTTTCTATCCTCCGGGGCAATAGAGATTTGGTTATACCCCGAGTACCCATCCAGGAAGCAAAAGTGGGACCTCCCCGTCAATCTATCTAGCATCTGATCAATGAATTGCAGCAGAAAATGATCTTTTCAGGTGGCTTGTTCAATCTTCTTTAATCCATGCAGATTCGCCATCCCGTGACTATTCTTGTTAAGATCAACTCGTTGTTCTCATTTTGCACTACAGTCATTCCACCCTTCTTTGGCATACACTGAACTGGGCTGACCCAGTTCCTGTCATAGATGGGGAAGATGATTCCCGCATCTAACCACTTGATCACTTCTTTCTTCACCACTTATTTCATGTTGGGGTTCAGCCTTCTTTGATGTTCTCTGGAAGGTTTGTGCCCATCTTCTAGTAGAATCTTATGCATATAAAATGTTGGGCTGATTCCCTTTATGTCTGCAATGGTCCACCCAATTACAGTCTTGCACTCCTTCAGAACCTGCAAAAGTTGTTTTACCTGCACATCTAGCGAACCAGATGAGATAATAACAGGTAATGTCGAACTAGGTCCTAGGAAAACATACCTGAGGTGAAACAGTAACGGTTTTAGCTCCAACAGTGGTGGCTCTTCAATTGATGGCTTAGCTGGAGGGGTCTTTCTTTCTTCTAAGTGTAAAGGCTCGAATTTGAGCTCTCTTTTCCAGTACCCTTGGCCTTCAAGGGCCAAAACCCACTCCGCCAAGTCCTCACCATCTACCTCTTCTAAGTTCATGAGGCAGGATGCTAAGGGGTCTTTTGGTTCAGTACCTCATCTTCCTCCTCCATAATCATATCCACAGCTTCAATCAAAGAGCAATTAGCAAACTCACTGGGTCGCCGCATAGACTTCTGCACATTGAACGTTATTTCTTCATTGTTTAGTCTCATCTTTAGCTTCCCAATTTCACAATCAATCAGAGCTCTCCCTATGTCCAAGAATGGCCTCCCTAAAATTATGATAATCTCTTCATCAACCTGGCAGTCCAAAATGACAAAATCTACAACAAATAGTGAGACAAGATGATGGGTTGTCTGAAATTAAAGGAATGGTACAACAATTGATTGGGTCCAATGGAAAAATGCTAGAGAAGGTTGAAGCACATAACTCAGCAATAAAAGGCATTGAGATTCAATTAGGGTAGATATTTATGACTCTGAATAATCGTCCCCAAGGGACGCTACCTGTGGACACACATGTCAATCTGAAAGAGCAGGGCCCGAAGCAGCTAATGGCGGTGAGTCTGAGAAACAATAGAGATCTTGATCTAGAGCAAGAAACGGCTCGCGAAAGCCGACCAACTCAGATACTGGTGCCAGTACTAATTGAAGTAGATGAGTCAACTGAGCTAACAGAAGTAAGAGTGCAGCCAGCCCGGGAGGAACTAAGCAAATAGAAAGAGGTCGCAAAGGAGACTGAGAAAATGCAAGAGAAGGCAAAAGAAAAGTTGCCCGAGCAGGATCTAACTCAAGTCACAGGAAAGAAGAAACCGCCAACACCTTTCCCGTAGAGGTTGGCCGAATATCATAAGGATGATCAATATAAGAAATTCATGGAGATGTTGAAGCAGATTCATATGAACATTCCACTGATTGATGCCTTAAGGGAGATGCCTGGTTATGAAAAAATGATGAAGGACTTGATGTCTCACGAGTTTGACTTTCAAGACTTGGCAACTGTGACTGACTCAGACCTGTAGTGCTATTGTGAATAGACCTATAGCAGAGAAGCTATCCGACCCAGGGAGTTTCACAATTCCATGCACCATAGGCAGCTATGCTTTTGCCAAAGCATTGTGTGATTTGGGGACGAGCATAAACCTGATGCCCTTGTCTATCTATAAGAGGTTAGGCATTGGAAGGGCAAGACCCACATCCATGTTACTACAGCTAGCCAACAGAACAGTGAAGAGGCCATCAGGTATACTTGATGATGTACCTGTGCAGGGCTACTGAGTGAACTACCAAAGTGATTGTAGAGTCCATTGTCATCCATCCTGAGTTTTGAGCCATTTTATTAAGCAAAACCTTACACTCTCTGAATGATTTGCTAAAAAATGCTCTACCTGCTGAAGCATCAATGTTGGCTTTCAAGCTGTCTGCCAATCCCATGTAAAAACTTTGTCCCAACATCTGATTCGGAATGCCATGGTGTGGACACTTAACCAGCATCCCTTTGAATCTCTCCCACGTCTCTTCCAATATTTTCGCTGGTTTCTACCTAAAGTTCAAGATCTCATCAACTTGCTTGGCTGTCTTATTGGGTGGGTAGAATTTGTTCAAAAACTGCTTGACTAATTCCTCCGAAGTAGTGATGGAGTTTATGGGGAGCAAAATGAGACAAGTCTAAGCTTCTCCCATCACTAAGAATGAAAACAACACCAGCCTTATTACTTCCAGTGTCACATTTGGTTGCCTTTGCGTGACATAAATCTTTCAGATGCTGCTGAGGATCTTCAATGTAAGACCCCGAGAACAGTCTCTTGTTCTACAACAAATGTAGCATGTTGTTTGTGATTTGATATGATTCCGCTTGTAACTGAGGGACTGCAATTGTGGTTACCAGATTTTCAGCGATGGATTATGTCCAATCATACAAGGCTGCTTCTGGCACAAGAGGTTCCACACTTTGATTGTTCATGTCATTCGCATTGTTTTTGTTGTTTTGATTATCATTGACGTCCCCCATGTCTAGTTCGATTCATTCTGTTGAGTTCTGTTGTCGTTTGTCTTTCTTGTTTGCTCGATTTAGTGCCTTGAAAGCTTTCTCGGGTTCCGAAAATACTTTGTATAATTCACCAATTCTTGAGGAGTTTCTAGGCATGCACCTGTAACACACAAGACTACAAATGTTAGAGTTTCAATATAATGAATTTCAAGTCGAGAAAGCTGACTAAACTAAGAATTATAGCAATTCTTCTAGCCGTAATTAATAACACCGTTAATTCAGTTTACAAGTACGGAGTCGAATCCCGCAGAGAATTAACATACTAATCACAACCACTAGTTTCACAAGAATTCAAGTAATCAACCTTCAGAAATATTGAATAATAAGTGATTGTTTACTAACTAAAAACAAGGTATTTAAAAAGATGTAATTTTATTACTAACAAAGCAAATATTATAGACAAGATTGGAAAAGTCTAGGGTTTTGATTTACCCTATTGTCAGAATCTCTGCCGCTACATTTCCTATAAATTCTCCCTAGTATTCTCTACCAATCGTAAGTAATTTGAGTGTTGTAGCTTTCTCTCGAGCAACTAACACAATTTACTAGACGTATTTTCTCGAACTACGCTAGCTGGCACTAATTCACCGCTCCTACGATCGCACCAAGGTTTTGTTATCTCTAATCCCGCCTTTAAACCCTCCGTATTGATCTCTCAAATACGTTAGGAGTGCTGTTGTTCAACAACTATCTAAATTCACACTCTCTCTCGAGCAGTACACACTAGATAGATACAGTCAATTGAGGGCCCTTCAACCAACAACAATAATAATATAGTCGAAAAAGTAGAGAAAAACAAAGGGCAAATTTATATTAAACGCAGTGGAAAAATCATCCTTCAACAGGTTCCCTAAAACCTTAGATGAGAATTTAGCTACTCAGAGTTGTTTGCACAAATACAAGATTAGAATTCATAACAATAGAAAATTAGGAAGAAAGAGGAAAAAAAGTGAAGTTGAATCCTTCTCCTTGCTCCAAGAGTGTTCTTGCCTCTCCAAAGTCTTCTCTCCCTTCAAAAAGTGGCTAGCTCTCATATTTATATGGTTTAGGATTGAGTTGGGCCAGATTTTTGCTTCTCCTAATTCGGATTGGAAAAGTTGAATTTCTGCCCCGGTCCCGGTCTGGCGAAGTGACCCTCGCTTCGCTGTCCGGGACTTTCCTGATCTCTTCTGCTTCGGTCCCGGTCTGGTGAAGTGAACCTTGCTTCGCTGTCCGGGACTTTTCTCTTGAGCTCCCTTTTCACCAATTTTTCTCCCATTTGATCATTTTCTGTGCAAGTTTGTTCATACACATAAGAAACACGTCATGAGCATATTTTCACTTCAAAAGCGATTTGAACTCCCCCAACTCACACACGAAATAACACACAAACACATTCAAAACATGCACGTTTCACCCTTTATCAATTGGCAACTCTCATGTAATGCTACATGTGTTTTTTATTATGTGGTATATTTGGAAAGAGCGCAATAGATATTTAACTGAAAATAAGAACCTATATATGCAAGCAAATTAGAGATTACGCTAAGAAAATTGATGAAGTATTTTTTTACGAATCTCTGTGTCTAAACTAGTTAAACTAATTGATTGGTCACCTCTTGTAGGAAAGATGAAACTTAATAATGATGGCAGGTGTCAAGATGCACACTGTATAATTGGAGATGTTGCTTTTGATGGGATCTTTAGGGATGACCAAGAAAAATGGATATTGGGACATGCAGGTAAGGTGAAGTCTACATCTAAGTCTCACTACAAAATTATGGAGCATCAAACAAAGTCTCAAATTAGTCAAAGAAAGAGATATATAGACTTAGAAGTGGAAATTGATTGCATACTTCATGTCAAGCTTATCAAAGAAGAGAATATTTGTCACTGCCCAAAATCCAACCAATCGTGATGGCATCTAACCCAACCCGCTAGGTAAGCCAATTAACAATTAACCATTTTAATGAGATTTAATAAGAAAAGAAATGATAATATTGTACAGCATGAGGAAAAATCCATTTATATGCCTGTATGTCAAGTGTGCATATCGAATGCAATGCAAATCAGTGATAAACCATATGCATACTCTTAGAGTATCAAAACACTCAGTCCTCCGAGTCACTCAGTCCTCACAGTCACTCAGTCCTCCCAATCACTCGGCACTCGTTCTCGGCACTCGTACTCGCACTCGCACTCAGTAGGTACCTACGCTCACTGGGGGTGTGTACAGACTCCGGAGGGGCTCCTTCAGCCCAAGCGCTATAATAAGCTAATCATGGCATAAATCAATAAAACATGATGCGGCGTGCAGCCCGATCCTATCATAAATCAACAATACTTGCTGCGGCGTGCAACACTATCCCATCAATATCCTCACCATAAGGCCCCCGACCTCACTCATTCATCAATCTCTCCAGTCTCTCGGACTCACGATGTCATGCAAAATAAGCCCAAAATAATGATGTGATGTATCAATAAATGGTAACAGAGACTGAGATATAATATGCAAATGAATGCGTATGACTAAGTGTGTAATTGCAATGTAAGCAAATAACTCAACAGCAGACATGACCTCGGTGGGTCCCAACAGGATAAGCATATAGCCTAGAGATGGTTTCTAATATGGATCACAACTCAATTACTCTAGCACGTAGAGATTTCATAGATATAAATAAGAATAGGTAACTACACAGTACCACAGAAATAACCGAGTCACAATTCACACGGTGCATGCCCACACGCTCGTCACCTAGCATGCGCGCCACCTCAACACCAAAGACATATCACGTATATTCAGGGGTTCATGCCCTCAACACAAGGTTTAGAAGTGTTACTTACCTCGAACAAGCTAAATCAAATACCGAGCAAGCCAAGCGATGCTCCAAAAATGCCATCTGGTGCGTACCGACCTCCAAACGGCTCGAAACTAGCCAAAAGTAACTCCAATACATCAAATAATGCCAAAGGAAACAAACCAATCGATAAAAGTTGAATCTTTAATCAAAAGCCCAAAATCAACCCAAAAGTCCAACCCGGGCCCGCATCTCTAAACTCAACGAAACTTATAAAATCCGATAACTAATTCAATTATGAGTCCAACTATATATTAGTTTCACTCAAATTCGACTCCGAATCAATGTTCAAAACTCAAAAACTCACTCTAACTTTAGGCTAAAACCCCTAATTTCTCTTTAAAATTCATAATCCAATTGCCAAAAACGAATATAGATTCATAAAATAAAATCAAAACCAAGTATAAAACACTTACCCCAATCTTTATGATGAAATTTACTTCAAAAATCGTCTCAATCCGAGCCCCCAAACTCAAAATATGATGAAAGAACCAAAACCTCAAAATATATAGAATCTGCCCAGGCATCGTCGCATCTGCGACACACTTAGCCGCTTTTGTAGCATCGCTTTTGCGACAAAACTCCGCTCCTATGAAAAACACTAGAACTGCACCCTTTCGTACCTACGCAACAGGACCCACTTCTGCGCAACCGCAGGTGCGCCACAAGCTACGCTCCTGCGCACATCCTCGCTTCTGCGATCACTCCCACCGCTTCTTCGCTACCGCATATGCAGTCCACTTCCCCGCTTTTGCGGATGCCCTGTTCCAGCTTGCTTCGCTTCTGCGTTCACTTGGCTGCATTTGCGCCTCCGCACTTGCGCCCAATATTCCGCAGGTGCGGTCACACCAGGTTCAGCAAGGGCCAGCCATCCTACATGAATGAAAGATGATCCGAAACACGTCCATAACTCACCCCGGCCCCTCGGGACCCCGTCCGACTACACTAACAAGTCTCATAACATAATAAGGACCTAGTAGAGGCCTCAAATCACACACAACGACATCGAAACGACGAATCGTACCTCAAATCAAATTTAAATGAACCTGAACTTTCAACTTCCAAAACTAGCGCCGAAACATATCAAATCAACCCGGAATGAACTCAAAATTTGCACACAAGTCCCAAATGACATAACGAAACTATTCCAATTCCCGGAACCACAATCCGAATCTGATATCCTCAAAGTTAACTTTCGGTCAAACTTATGAGCTTTTCAAACCTTCAAATTTCCAACTTTCGCCAATTAGTGCCGAATCCTTCTAGAAATATCCAATTGCAAATTCGGGCATATGCTTGAGTCCAAAATCTCCATCCGGACCTAAGGAGCTCTCAAAACTTCGTTCCGGGGTCAAATTCACTAAAGTCAAACTTGGTCAACTCTTCCAACTTAAAGCTTTAATCATGAAATTCATTTTTCCAGATCAAATCCGAATAACATAAAAACCAAAACTGACGATTCACATAAGTCATAATGCATCATATGGAGCTACTAATGCGCTCAAACTACCGAGCGAAGTACAAATGCTCAAAACGACCGGTCGGGTCATTACATACCCCCCCTCCCACTTAAACATACGATCGTCCTCGAACGTGCCAAGAGTTGTTACAAAGCCATCAAACCGCCGTGTAACCTTATCATGCACATACCTGGGGGTGATCCCACGTCACCCTATTCCATATAGGCCCGGCAAGACAACATAACTAAAGATCACTACTTCAACCTTAGCCCGTAAACCACATAATCCAATTTCCAACATCCAAAATTTCCTATAAGACCCGAATCTCGCATCTACACATTGTATAAGTCTGAACAAGCTTTATCAAGCCATAACCATAACCCAAGATGTAATCATATGATATACCGCATAACTCGCGTATTTGTAGCAATAACTCCTGACCACAATAACTGCTCAAAACAAGCCAGGTACCGGTAATAAACCTCATATCAAATAAAACCTCGTTCAAAACCTTAGTGCACTGCCGATGATGAAAGAAACACACAGAAACTCATAACCACTTTATCAGATCAACAAGTCTTGGAGCTCCCTCTCATCTGACAAGAACTTAAGCCAAATCCTAAGCCTACTTCCGATATTATTCCTCCATACATGCTGTAATCAAATCCGATAGTATCCATCTTAGGTCCAATGACCTCATCTCACCACACAACCACTCTAGTGACATGCCACATCGATACAATCTAAAGCCATAACCCGCACAATCCGTGCACCAATAAGCAGCAACCCAAATGTACTCTGTCATGGAAAATTACTCAAACAAAAGAACAATCCTGCAACTTCAACAAGTACCACCACAACCGCAATGCTACAAACTTATCATACATAGTAGAACCAAGACACACGAATCTAAAACAAAGAATCATATCCCCATATATCCCAGCTGCAATGCGTGACCCCATCCAAACACTGGTATGTATAAAATACCTCCAGCTACCATGCTCAAAATCAACAACCACGAGCAATTTTGACATCAAGTACCCAAGGTGCATGACCATAACCACGGAGAAGCAAATAACACAATAAAGCACAACCGAAAAAGGCCATAACCAAGGCGCAATCCATCATTCCACATCCCAATAAACATTTTGCTCGAATTCTGTTACAAGACCCAAACAGAATCGCACCATATGTGTGTATAACCAACAAATCACCTCCCCTCGTGTCATAGAAGAGTAACTCATAGAACATATCAGATACAAATAAGATCAATTCTTACCAATGGCATATCCCCCAACTATAGTAGTACGTAGTCAACCAATCAGACTCGGCGTAGAATACACATCCTCATTAGGCTTACCAAATGGGCCCCCAGATCAATCCTGGTCATCCACAAATAGATACATAACCCTCCGAAAGTCCACACTGACTAAACCATAACACATACTATCATCTGGCTAGCTTCGGCCACATCTTCACATTCCACAACCACAAAACAATCTGCTTCTGAGAACTCTCAGTCTCCAAATTCATAGAACACACGAATCACCATATCTGCTCCCAACTCCACCGCCCAAATGTCTAAAACATCTCCCATACACGATCATCCCACGAGGAATACTTCCATAATTTTTCTGTGCCACATAGCAAAATTTGAATATCAGCAGTCGATCAACCAGCGAGTACCGCAATACCAATGTAGCATCCGTAAATCAACACTCAGTTTCTCAGGAATTACCAAGCAGTTATAACATTCATCTATATATCTGAAACTGTCCATGCTGTGCAAAATTCATGACCTTCCCTCCAGATATGAACTGTGACCTTGCACATACAATACTCAACCCTACATAACACACCGCATCTATCATGCCATTATATGAAATGTACGAGAATCTCATAATCAACTCTAAGTCACAAGCAGAATATATACCGATCAGTCAGAACCCTTTTCATTTGATCTCATCCAGGAGAAAATTACAATACGCAACATGTTCTTCATGCCAGTAGGAAATATCCATCCCAAGCCATGATAGAAACCATCGAGAACTCTTCAAAACCCATTTGCCCATAACCAAACCATCAGAACGGAGTCTCTCTAACTCAACCAAGCCACGCAGGTTGCCAAAACCAAGAGTATTGACACCAAAACACCTGTAGAGCCTCATCACATCATAAGTACCCAAAGAACCGATCATATCTATTACCGTGCTGATCCAACCTACCACTAAGCTGTCCTATTTCTCAGAGTTCCTTCCGAATTTCCCTCAAGCTGACACTTCTCCTTGTTAGAATACCACGATCCTCACCCAAAGCTCACCACAAGAGATCCTAACATAAAACCACACTGCGCTAAGGCCCATAAGCCGTTGTATTCCCTCTTAAGCACCCCCAAACGTTCCGCAATCGAGATACCCACTTTGAAGAGACCTTCTATAAATCTGAAGCCATTTCCTCCACCTTTCTAATGTCGAAATGTAAAATCCATAATGATATAGAAATACCGTGAGTCTCGACACCATCTAATGTAAATCTCATATCCTAGCCATATACAAGTCCGGACAAATTCTCAATTGCTATATATAATTCTTGAATCCATTAGATCCTTCTCGAGAGTCATCCATTCTGCTCAAATCTCAATTGTGTCGCCCAAATGGGCCAAATGACCTGTGCCCCGTTAGCACAACAAAACCCAAAGAAGTAATCCACACCTTTAAGCAACCGAGCAATTTCCCACTCGACGCGCACTATATCCTTCACGAATAACAACTCAATCATCCCATGATTCCAATATACCCATAAAGTGTAACATAACCCGCATCCAAACATTTCTTTACTCGAGTCATCCTCGATCTCAACCTCTGCAAGTCATAATCGATCCACAAGTATGCCTCAGACCAAAACCAATGCAACACGTAACCATGCAATCAAATCGTCGATAGCAGACTCCCTCACTTAGCTCAATGCCATAGAATAAAACATCTGATAACTCACCATACCCATACTCTATTACTGCCATAATACCGCAGGGAAATTCAACTAAATCCTTTATAAGCTCACATAACACAAACCATATAGTACCTCTAATTATCTACTAAGCTCACATACATCCACATGGCAATCAAGTCAACTATCGCAACCAAATTCAAATTCAAATTCAAATCTCAACACAATCCACCGTAGATTATAAGGATCACACCTCCGTAGATTACTCTGCAGGATATAATCCACCTGCTTAGCCTCAAATTGTTATCTTGCTATACCCATTCGTAGCCGTTATTACTACGCCATCACTTAATCTTCCCAACTCTGAACTCACCATAAGACATGAAAATCTACTTTGTTCCATAATTAAACAACATGAAAAATCTTTCAACACACTCAACTCGAGACTGTACGTCACATCAAGACAGCAATCTAGCACCCAATAGTCCTTTTTACATATGAAGCAAAATCTTTTCATAACATTCAAACCATCTGAACACATCCCGCAGTCACATTATACTCATCATATAGCCATCCAACCACTCATCGAGTCACAAATTCCACTCATAGGGATGCTACCAAACATATAAGTGCAAAACCACGTGCTCACACAACCGAAATCCCCGTGCTTAAGCTACAGTCATAACCCGGCCTCAAGTCCTCCAAACTGGCCCATCATTAACACACAGAAATCACATCTCGCTCCTCATCCATGGAATCACAAGCCAGGCGATGCACAGCTTATACCGAGTGCTCACATGCACACACGAATGCGTGGAGGGAATTCAAAGAGTTATGTTTCAAACTGAATCAATGTCGCACGATAAGGAAAGAAAGATGGGGAGTTTATCCTAAATGCCCTGTAGCCTCTCGAATATAGGTATGAACGTCATCATACCGATCCGCAAGACTCTACTAGATACTTGCTCATGACTTGTACAACCTATGAACCTAGAGCTCTAATACCAACTTGTCATGACCCAAGATCCAACCAGTCGTGATGGCACCTAACCCAACACGCTAGGTAAGCCAAATCATGAGCTTCTAAGATTTAGAATTTACAAAGCCGGTATGAAATAAAGTACATCATCTATTTGAAATTTACATGAACAAATTTAAATTCTAAAGCTACCAAGATCAAGAGACAGCTATGACCGGAATGCAGGTACATCTTCAAATCCAGCTCTCGCAGTGCACAACAACATCAACATCCAACATCTGCACTCAAGGTACAGAAGTGTAGTATGAGTACAACCGACCCCATGTACTCAATAAATAACAAACCTAACCTTAGGTTGAAAGTAGAGACGAGCTGGAACAAAGGTCGGGGTCTAACATCAATAGCCAACAACAGTCCATAACAACATAATAAAAGTGATAACAGAAGTAACTGAGAGATATAGTGCTTAACTCGTTCACATTTCTGGAAAAATAGGCATGCTTTTCAAGTATGTCCGTGAAAACCCAAATCTTTTACCGAAATCACCAAACTATGAGTACGTTTGTAAAATTATGATTTTTCCAAAACTTTCAACAGGTAAATATTTTATTTTCAAATGGCATGAGGAAGTACATCTCTATGTCTACATGTCAATGTGTATGTGAAGTCATGAATGACACAATATCGTACATCATGAGGAAAAACGCATCTTTATGCCTGTATGTCGAGTGTGCATGTCGAATGCAATGCAACTTAGTGATAAACCATATGCATACTCTCAAAGTATCAATTCACTCAGTCCTCCTAGTCACTCGGCACTCGCTCTCGGCACTCGTACTCAGTAGGTACCTGCGCTCACTAGGGGTGTGTATAGACTCTAGAGGGGCTCCTTCAGCCCAAGCGCTATAACAAGCCAATCATGACATAAATCAATAAAACATGTTATGACGTGCAACCCGATCCCATCATAAATTAACATTACCTGTTGTGACGTGCAACCCGATCCCATCAATATCCTTACTATCAGGCCCTGGGCTCACTCAGTCATCAATCTCTCTAGTCTCTCTGGCTCACAATGTCATGAAAAATTAGCCCAAAATAATGATGTGATATATCAATAAATGGTAACAGAGACTGAGATATGATATGCAATTGAATGTGTATGACTGAGTATGTAATTGCAATGTAAGCAAATAACCCAACAACAGAAATGACCTCAGTGGGTCCCAACAGGATAACGATATAGCGTAGACATGGTTTCTAACATGGATCACAACTCAATTACTCTAGCACGTAGAGATTTCATAGATACAAATAAGATTAGGTAACTATACAGTACCACAAAAATAACTGAGTCACAATTATCACGGTGCATGCCCACACGCTCGTCACCTAGCATGCGCGCCACCTCAACACCAAACACATATCACGTATATTCAGGGGTTCATACCCTCAACACCAAATTTAGAAGTTTTACTTACCTCGAACAAGCCAAATCAAATACCGAGCAAGCCAAGCGTTGCTCCAAAAATGACATCTCGCGTGTACCGACCTCCGAACGACTCGAAACTAGCCAAAAGCAACTCAAATACATCAAATAATGCCAAAGGAAACAAACCTAATCGTTAAAGATCGAATATTTAATCAAAAGCCCAAAATTAGTCCAAAAGTCCAACCCGGGCCCGTGTATCTGAACTCAACGAAACTTATAACATCCAATAACCCATTCATTTACGAGTCCATCTATACTAGTTTCACTCAAATCCGACTCCGAATCGATGTTCAAAACTCAAAAACTCACTCTATGAAACTTTAGGCTAAAACCCCCAATTTCTTTTTAAAATTCATAATCCAATTGCCAAAAACGAAGATGTGCTCATAAAATAAAATCAAAACACAGTATAAAACACTTACCCCAATCCTTGTGATGAAATTTACTTCAAAAATCGTCTCAATCCGAGCCTCCAATCTCAAAATATGATGAAAGAACCAAAACCTCAAAATATATAGAATCTGCCCAGGCATCGTCGCATCTGTGACACACTTAGCCGCTTTTACGGAGTCGCTTTTGCGACACAACTCCGCTCATGCGGAAAACACTAAAACTCTACCCTTCCGCACCTGCGCAACAGGACCCGCTTCTGCGCAAGCGCAGGTGCACCATAAGCTACGCTCCTGCGCACATCCTCGCTTCTGCGATCACTCCCGGCGCTTCTGGGGTGCCCTGTTCTAGCTTATTTCGCTTCTGCGTTCACTTGGACGCATTTGCGGCTCAGCACCTGTGCCCAATATTCCGCAGGTGCAGTCACACCAGGTTCAGCAAGGGCCAACCATCCCACATGAATGAAAGATGATCCGAAACACGCCCATAACTCACCCGGGACCCTCGGGACCCCGTCTGACTATGCTAACAAGTCTCATAACATAATACGGACCTTATCGAGGCTTCAAATCACACACAACAACATCAAAACAACGAATCACACCTCAAATCGAACTTAAATGAACTTGAACTTTCAACTTCCAAAACTAGCACCGGAACACATCAAATCAATCCGGAATAAACTCAAATTTTGCACACAAGTCCTAAATGACATAACGAAACTATTCCAATTCCCGGAACCACAATTCGAATCCGATATACTCAAAGTCAACTTCCGGTCAAACTTATGAACTTTCCAAACCTTCAAATTTCCAACTTTCGCCAATTAGTGTCGAATCCTTCTAGAAATATCCAATTACAAATTTGGGCATATGCCCGAGTCCAAAATCACCATGCGGACCTAACAGAGCCATCAAAGCTTCGTTTCGGAGTCAAATTCACAAAATTCAAACTTGGTCAACTCTTTCAACTTAAGCTTAAATCATAAAATTAATTCTTCCAAATCGATTCCGAATAACCTGAAACCAAAACCGACGATTCACATAAGTCATAATACATCATACGGAGCTACTCATGCTCTCAAACTATCGAGCAAAGTGCAAATGCTCGAAACGACCGGTCAGATCATTACAATATTCAATATCATCCTGTTATGGCTATTATTAAAGATGGAAAATATTTATTGGAAGTGAACAAAACCACTATTATACACATCTAGATAAAAATAAACCAATGTGCAAATTTTCTGGCGAACAAAAGCTACAAACATGAAGAAGATTTATTAATCTGTGACAATGCGTCCAAGGACTTGAAGTTTATTCTCCTGCCTAATTTAAGCAATGTAACTTATAAAAGATGTTAAATTTTCTTAGCATTTTTCAATATATCGGAAGAAAATAGCCTTCTGTTATAAACAGTATTGTATTTAAGGTGTATTGTTTATCTTTTAGTGAGTTTTTAGAGTTTATTATTTTGTGGTAAGTCTTTTTCCCTATAAATAGAGTGGTTATATTACATTGTAATTCATCTCTAATCAATAAAATTCTCTCTCTCTTTTCTCTGTAATATTCTTCTTCTCTTTTATTGTTTTATTTCACATTATCAGCATGAAACTCTACCGTCTCAAAAAGCTCTTTGAGAAGATTAAGATATAAATTTTTCTCCTCTATTAACTATGACTGATATTATAAAACGAAAGTTCGTTGTCCTTGAAATTTCGGGCAAGAACTATATGTCATGTGTGTTGGATGCTAAAATCCATTTAGATGCAATGGGTCCCATAAAAGATAAAAATAAAGCATCTACCCAAGATTGTGCTAGCTTTGATTTTCTTGCGCCATCACCTTGACGAAGGGTTGAAAATAAAATCTCACAGTCAAAGATCCACTTGTTTTGTGGAACGGCTTAAAGAAAAGACATGATAACCTAAAGTTGGTCATATTTCTACAAGCACGATATGATTGGGTCATCTGAGGCTCCAAGACTTTAAGTATGTTTCTAATATAATTCGGCAATATTCAGAATTACTTTTCAAATGAAGCTTTGTGGAGATAATATTACTGATTATGATATGATTGAAAAAACGTTCACAACGTTGTATGCCTCCAATATGTTCCTACAAAAGTAGTATCGAGAGAAAGGTTTCAAGAAGTACTCTGAGTTGATTTCTTTTCTCCTTATGGCTGAACGTAAAAATGAGCTACTCATGAGAAATTACGATATTCGACTCACTAGGTCTACAACATTGCCCGAAGTGAATGAGGTGTATTCCCATTATGCTAAGCATGGAAAAGGTCGTGGTCGTGGCCGTGGATGTGGCCAAAGAAGAAACTTTTCTATTGTTAATCATCCCCCAAAGAAAAATAACCACCAAAAGTGGAAAGGGAAAGATGAGAAGCCAAAAACAAATGATTCAACAACTAGATGCTATTGTTGCGGTGGAAAAGGGTATCGGGCAAATATTTTTCATTCACTAAGACATTTGATTGAGTTTTATCAAGCATCTCTACAGAATAAAGGCCCTAAAGCTAATTTTGTCTCTGACAATGAATTTGACATCGCCCACTTGGATGTGGCAGACTTCTTTGAGCACCCTAATGGAAAAATAGACCACTTGATCGGTGATGGATATGTGGTTAAAGATGATTGAGTAGTTTGATTTTTATTTTTGTCTATTCGTAGTAGCAGTGAGTAAACATCATGTAATCATAATTCTTTACATGAGTAGTAGTCATTAGTATCAATTAGTATTATTTATGTTATGAAATATTTTTAGTCTCTTTTGATTAAATGTAGTTCTAATATTCGGTTTAAATAATGTTTTAGATTGCGTAGTTTTCACGGATTGACATATTCTTTATCAAAGTAACGTTGTGATGCGAAAAGAAAATTTAGTTACTGATTTTGGACAGAAAAGGTACGAATGCATGTCTTTAAATTGACCATATTAGTCTTTATATTTGTTTATTAAAGAAGATGTACGCATACAAAATTTATATTAGAGTTTGACATTGTTTTTTTATGATCGAGGTTTTCTCGAAAGTGGGGTGATATACAATATAAAATTTGATGGATAATGAGTCCATTCTTTACTCGTCTTCACTTAAAAAGTTTAGCATATATTTTGAAAATTTATGGACCAAAAGTACTTTAAAAACTATACAATTTTGGAAATAAAATTTACAACAAAATTGTAGTTATATTCAATAATTGTAACATCACACCATGTTATCGCATTATTTAGGTGTAAGATATTTTTATTCCTATACTATAAATGGGGATAACCAGACAGCTCATGGTCAACATGTCTGCCTGGCCCATTATTATCTTACGACTTCTGTTTGCAGCCCAACACGTGTAGCCCAATTTTGACAGGTGTTAAGTCATCGTTTGATTTCTCTCAACACTTCGTGAAAAGCTCAACGTGCAAACACCTCTTCTGCAAACACCTCTTCTCTTGATATGCTTCTTCTCTCTCACTCCTCCTCTCTGTCCATTGTCATTTTCTACTGGGTATTCTTGTATTGATTTAGTTCAGTCCTTGGCAATATGCTAGGTGTTTGTATTTTCCCCTGAGTAGCGAGTGAGAGTGAATTCCCACATAGAAAGTGTAATATGTTAATCGATTTTGTTCTCTAGGTGTTTGATAAAATTATTCATATCAGTTTTTCTATTAGATTTCTCATGTATGTTGTATTCTGAGGTCTCATTCTTTGGTTTCAATTTGAGTAAGGTCTTTTTGGTTTCATCTGTATACCCTTAGTTAGACTGTTGATTTGTGCCTCTATGTTTTCCTCTTTCTCGCTGCATAATTTTAATTTCTGACTTATCACCATTAGACACGGCTAGAAGGGTACTTATTTAAATTGTTCTGTTGTGGAAACAAACTTCATACTAATGTGAAGAACAAGAAAATTCAGTGATCAATAATTTTTCTTTCTTGAATGAATACATTGACATATGAACTCTGTGCTACCAAATTGTTAGCCAGTTGCTCTTATATTTAGCACGCTAATCTTCACCAAAATCATATATTCCTCAAATGGTGTATTGATTTCTCACATCAATTGTCAAAAAGATGAGTTGTTCCATCAAAGAATATAACATCTGACTGAAACTACATATTTTAGATTAGGTTTAAAAAAAAAAAGCTTGCACTTTTATAGTAACCTAACCGTTAATCCAAGTAATTAGTTCGCTTATTCCTGTAAAAAAGCGCCATTAGTATCAAATCTTTTATGCAGTTATTTCTTTCATGCCTTGGACGTTGGACATGGTGATGATTTTGCGGCTGATATATTTTAATTCTTGTTTTTATCTACTCAGAGTTCATTTTGTAATGAACTAATTTGCTGGTTTACAGGGCTGCTGCAATTCCAAGAGAAAAGGGAGAGACATGTCTTCAAATGAAACTGCCATACAATGAATTAGCTCCCGTGCTTCTATGTTTACTCTGTTGGATAGATTGTTCTTGCACATGCTTGCTTCCCAGTTATCTAAATCTCTTTTATGTCCTCATTTATAAGGTTTGGCGCCTATCTCTCTTGTTCATTCTGAATTCGATTTCTTTACCCTTTTCATTTCCTTCTTTTTGCAACTAATCGTAATTCCATTTATATGTGGATTATATATTAGAAGAGTAAATATGTGTACCCTATGTGTAAGTCAAACATCATATGCCAAAAAAGAATCATGAATCTTGTAATGATCTAACTAAAAGTATACCATATATGTGAGTTTCTACAATTAGGAATTCAACAAACACGTTCTACAGAGAAAAAATACCACAAGAGTTGCTTGGGCCATGGAGTTGTGTTATGTCGTATCGTGGTGCTTAAGTTTGTTCGAAATTCCATAGCTCCTCTTGGCTATCGAATTTCATTTTAGAGAGATTATCTTCTTTTTATAAAACTGATATTGGTAGATGTTAGCACAAAAGAATATGACTCCCAAAGTCTGGGTTGATTATGATCCTTTCTTCTTCTCCCCATACCTGCTAATTGAGCTACTCCTTTCTTCTTTTATATTCATAATCGAAAGAACTATGATAATGATTCACTAAACAAAACACAATTATTCCTAGAAATGCTTTCCTTGGCTACGAAAGGAGGAAAATCCAGAAGGAACTGCGATCTCTTTCTGTTGTTACTCTAGAAGCAGGTTTTTATCCTAAACGTGTCGTGGAATGGTTCTAACTAATGCCTCTTCCGCATCAAAGATGTATTATTTAATGGTATCTTAAAATTCATTTAGTCTACTCTTTACACTCGATTCACTTAATACTTAAAAGTCTATTTTATATGACTCCATTCGCTTCATACTTGATAGTCTATTTTATACGATCATAACATAAAAGAATATAGAGTATATGCATTTCCACAACAGTATGGCCGTCTGTTTGCTAACAAGCAATATTTATTCAGAGTGTTGGGCTCGTGCTGTTCATCGTGTTGTCGTTTTTTTGGTGCTACTTTGATTTATCATTCTACTCCATTTTCTAAGCTACTTAGTTTATCAGGTGAGCGTTGATTTGTATTCACTCTTCTCTATTAAGCGGGAAGAACCAATAGAGAAACAGAGGATACAAATTATTTTAGAAGCTTCTGAGCATAGCTGTACGTCATTCATTGATATTTTTTTAATGCTTCTTCGTTCTATGTCATTTATGCACTTATTAATATTATGAATTAAAGTGTTTAACGCTTTAATTTTCAGGTATTTAAGAAGTACATCAATATCAACTTCGATGATAGGTAGTTTTCCTGTCTATTGTGAAAAGTTTCTTTGTTTCTACTGGGCTGGTTAATATCATATATGGATTAATTTACAACTTGTATTATGAAAAGTTATTCTATATTTTGGTTAGTTTAAATAATAGATTCATATTTTGAAGGGTAAATATCTGTGTGTGTATTCTTTTTGCATGTAGAAGTCGCTGTTGTTAGATATTTCACGTGAAGGTTCTATAAATTGCTAAAATTTCAAATTTCCATGGATTAAACAAATTGATATCGTAACTTTTTAATTAATTACTATAATTTATCTGATAGACAGTTCAAGTTGTGACGGAATTTGAAGATTTTTCGTGAATGTAACTTGGCCTTGATTAGCTTTTGAAAAACGGAGTTCGCCAATTGATACCGTGGATTTATTTAGTTACAAATACATAGTGCATTGTTTTACTGTAGAATCTCATCTAATTGAGTGTGACCGAGATATATATAGGTTTTGTAAAGAAAGCATGAAATACATCAACTTTGACATTTCCTCTCATGTTGCTTGTCGTTCTACTGGAAATTCGTAACTCTTTTGTTCTTCATTGTATGTTTCTCCTTCACTTGATTTGTCTTTTCTAGATTCAGTTACTCTGTATTTTGCTCTTTAAATTGGTTGGCAGATTTCAAGTTTGAGTTTTATGTAATAGGTTGCATGCCAACTATTACTTTAGTTTGTAATTATTCTTTAACCTTCTTTCCAGGCAAGTGCATTAGCAACACTCGATTTGAAGAATATTCAATATTTTTCTTTTCCGCACTTTATTAGTGACACAACAATAGTAGTACAATCTTATCATGTAGTGAAAGCAGTCTTATGTAAACTTTACCTACTTTTTTTATTTTCTTAACATTCCCTCTCCTTTAGCAGGTACATACAGATGAGAGACCAACCAAAGATATTCTGACACGAAAGCAGAGCGACTATTAGCAGCTTTTATGGTTCGTTGCTCATTCTCCTATTATCCACTTAGTTTCTTACGTACTCATTTTTCGAACAGATTCCTTACCTTGATTATACTTGAACCTTTGCCCTTGATAACGACAAAATTGCAGGTGTTATATCTCCATCATTACACCAGCTACATTCTAATTTATAGAGGTGGTCAATAGTAAAGTTGTAAATCATGGCTTTGAAATTTCTCATAAGAAAATGAAAGGAGACTCTAAATTTGCCAACTTTAAAACTGAGAGAAGATGAATGCGAAATATGCTTAGAGCCTTGTAACAAAATGGTCTTACCGAATTGTTGTCATTCAATGTGCATTAATTGTTACCGTGATAGGTAATGTACCTATATTTTTTCGAGAATAAATAATCATACCTCCATTCTCTCTATTCATCTCTTTAACTATTTTGGGAACTTGGCTGAGAACAGTCTTTTGCTTTCTCAACCTTGTAGGAATACAAGATCAGAGTCCTGCCTTTTTGCCGTGATAATTTGAAGAGCACCTTACTTAGAATTTTGCATCAAGTACATCAATTATATCACCTTCTATAAATGGTTAGTGCATAACCTTTACTTCTGATTGATGACAAATTATATGTTGTTTTATGTGCACATTCTATTAAATCTATGAAAGTATGTGCTATGTAAAATTTACATGCTTCCTACAATTTTGTGTTTTAGCATGCAAGTAAACAACCTGATACAGCAGTATCATATTGAAGATGGGGATGAAAAGGAAGACAAAATTTTGGATAGATAGTTGTATTGAAACATGGATATTGAAGGATGAGTTCCCTACTCTTTGTAGTTTAACTCTGAACAAAAATGCTTATATTTGGTAAATATTTTGTCAACTCTAAATGACATTTATAGTTTAAGAAAAACTTTAATGATATGCAAATCCAAGATATCAGTCACCTTTCACACTTTTGCAGCCAATCTCTCTTTGATGACAACAGGATGGACACTCAAACTGGGCTTACTAGCAATAGTGGCTTCTTCTCTATTAAAAGTTGCTACAATCTTCTCCAAAAGCTCAATAGTAACTGGGACAACAAGTGGCCTTAGAAGATGATATGGAGGACAGAAACAACACACCAAAATACCCTGGTTTGTGTGGAATGTTGTCGAGGCAGCATGTCTTAGCCAAGATAATTGGCAGAAAAGAGGACTCTCAGTTATGTGTAAAAACTGACAAAGAATCCATCAACCATTTAAACTTTTTGCTATTGACTGGGTGATGCCATAGAATATCATATTCTTACTATCAGATTGGCAAGGATAAAGAATTAATAAAGTTACGCATGTGATGTAAGAGCATTTTTTTGTAGTGTAGCATATTTACGAACAAAACTACAAACAGCTATTGGAACGCTCAACAAAAGAAGAGTATATTTCCAATCCTTCATTAAATTATCACATATATCAACTTCTACATAATATTACACGTACATTTACAATGTCAGCTTGGTTGAAAACATTTATTGTACTCCACAAATATTGCCTATATAGGTTTCTCGTTCTTGCAACGGAAGAAACATCTCTAAGAATAAGTCCTATTTTTATCTCACTTTCTTGATTGATATAAGATACCAAACCAGACGAAGGAACATGGTATTTTCCTTGGACAATTTAGGCTCGATGAAGTAGGAGAAAAAATAATTTGCAGAACCATTATTGGATACTATTTGAAATAATTGTACTATTGGGCCCGTGCTAAGCACGGACAACACCTTACTAGTAATTATACTAAATGTCATTCTCTTTCGCATTATTAGCAGATCCATTCATTCAGGATAATTTTTATTTATTTTATAAATGCTAGAAAAAATTCACGATATCTTTAATAGATATGGTATGACATCTATGCCTTCAAGTATGTATATTGGTTAGAGAGTCTGACTTGGTATTTGTAGTCATTGTAATAATTCTTAAAACTCACTATTAAATACAAACGTATATAACTTATACATGTAAATAAATTTGAGGCAGTTGTACCAGTCATATTGTCACGACCCGAAATTCGCACCGTCGGGACCGTGATGGCGCCTAACATTTCACTTGCTAGGCAAGCCAATGTTAGAAAATTATTAAACCAATCCTTTTTCCATTCAGTAAATAACAGCAAATTAGCTAAGATAAAATATAGTGAGTGCGGAATAATATAAAAACTACATTAATTACTACCACCCGGATCTGGAGTCATAATTCACGAGCATTCTAGAATTCACTACAAGTAATAGTCTGAGAGAAATATAATTGTTTGAATGAAAGAAACAGTAAAACATAAAAGATAGACGGGGACTTCAAGGTCTGTGAACGCCGACATATCTACCTTGAGCCTGCGGATAGCGGGTCCAACAGCTAAAATCTCAATCATCCGAGATGGTACCAAAATCTGCATAGGAAGTGCAGAGTGAAGCATCAGTACAACCGATCCCATGTACTGGTAAGTGTCAAGCCTAACCACGACGAAGTAGTGACGAGGCTATGACAAGACACCCACATAATAAACTTGAGCAGATAATAGTATATGTACAAGAAAATAATAGTAACAACTAAACATGTACTATTGGGATAGGGAACATGCTAAAGGGGCACAGGATATAGGAGATATAGCGGAAATGATAACCAGAACGGTCAATATGCTTTTAACCAGCGAAAAACAACTAAACACAATGAAGAGAATTGCACGGCATTACCCTTCGTGCTTTTACTCTCAGCCTCACCATATAAATTAATAGATACGGTACGGCATCACCCTTCATGCATTAACTCTCACAACGTGGCACGACATCACCTTTCGTGCATTAACACTCACAATATGGCACGGCATCACCCTTCGTGCATTAACACTCTCCCTTACCATAATGCAATGAACAAATAACAACAGGGAGATAGAATAACAAGTACAAGCCTTACTTCAACATTTAGTTCCACAATACCAACCTCAGCTTCGAAATCAATACTCAATTATCAACAGAAAATTCATAAACATGATAAAAACGATCAATTTAACAATACTAGTCTAAACATGGATAACATGAACAAAGGAAGCTATAATTGCAAGAAACCAAGCCCCACCCGCATGCTTTAACCCGAATATAACGCATAAGTACTCGTCACCTCACATATACGTTATTCCCCAACATCTAAACATGTAGCAAATAGACAACAATCCCTATTCCCTCAAGTCAGGGTTAGACACAATACTTACCTCGCTCCAAAGGTCACTCAATGCTCAATTACTGCTTTTCCTCTAGAATTCACCTCCGAACCACTCGTATCTATCCATAAACGACTCAATAATATCAAATATTACTAAAGAAATCAATTACAATGCATAAATTTAGATTTCCCAATCTTTTTCCCAAAAAGTCAAACCCGACCCCGAGTCCGCTTGGTCAAAACTCGAGGTTCGGACCAAAATTCATTTACCCATTCACCCCCGATCTCGAATGTATAATTGGTTTTGGAATCCGACCTCAATTCGAGGTCTAAATTCCCAATTTTCCAAATCCCAAGTTTCTACCCAAAAACCCCAAATTCTACCATGAACACTCTAGATTTTAGGTTGCAAATTCATGAATTGCAATGGGTAATTGAAAGAAAGTAATTTGGAATCACTTACCAATAAATTGGGAAAGAAAATCTCTCTTGAGAATCGCCTCTAAGTTTTCTAGTTTTGAAATTTTTGGAAGAATGGCAAATTCCCGTGTTTGATTCTGTTTTAAGTCACAGACGTCAGGCCTTCTTCGCGTTCGCGAAGGGCCGCCGCGTTCAAGAAAGGCAGCGGCCCAAAAGGCCTACGCGTTCACGAGTCCTACTACGCATTCGTGAAGGCTGCTCCCCCCCTGGCCTTCGCGTTCGCGAGCCAGTGCTCGCGTTCGTGTAGAAGAACGGTTGTCCCCCCCCCCAGGTCCCTAACGCTATGTGTTCACGACCAAGCTTACGCGTTCGCGAAGAATAAAATCTACACAGCTCCAGTTCACTCTTCGCATTCGCGAGAGTACCTTCGTGAACGCGAAGAAGGAAATCAGAAAACACTGAAGCTGAAGAAAAACCATATATTTTTCTAAGTTCAATTCACCTTGTAGCCTATCCAAAACTCACCCGAGCCCCCGGAGCTCCAAACCAAACATGCACACAAGTCCTAAAACATCATACGAACTTGATCGTGCAATCTAATTGCCAAAATAACACCCAGAACTACAAATTTAGCATCCAATCGAATGAAATTTTCAAGAAAGCTTTAAAACCTCTATTTTCACAACCGGACGTCCGAATCATGTCAAACCAATTCCGTTTCTCACCAAATTTCACAAACAAGTCTTAAATATCATAATGAACCTGTACCGGGCTCCGGAACCAAAATACGGGCCCGATACCAACAAGATCAAACATTAACTAAATTCTTAAAACCATTATATTTTCAGTCTTTAAATTTTCAACAAAAATTTATATCTCGAGCTAGGGACCTCGAAATTCGATTCTGGGCATACGCCCAGATCTCATATTTCGATACGACCCACTGGGACTATCAAAACAGGAGTCCGAGTCCGTTTACTAAAAATATTGACCAAAGTCAACTCAGATGAGGTTTTGAAGTAAAATTCCTTATTTTCATCAACTTTCAACATAAAAACTTTTCGGAAACGAGCCCGGATTGTGCACGCAAATTGAGGAGGAATGAAATGAGGCTTTAAAGGCCTCAGAACACAGAATCGAGTTCTAAAATATAAGATGGCCTTTTGGGTCCTCACACATATGTGTAGTGTATTTATAATTACATTATTTTTAGCTATGTAATTATTTGTATCATAATCATGAGTTTGCTCGAAATTTCATTAAAAGTTCATTATTGAATCATTGATTTAACTTTGTTTCTTTTCTTTTTTCTCTAAAATACTAATATTTATTCGTATATTTCTTTTTGTATGTCAAACCATATGAAGCAAATATGGATATTTCTCAAAGCAAACTTGGATCAAAGTTCAATCGTAAAAATATTTGTTTAATTGATTCATGTACGATACATACAATATTCAAAGAGAAGAAATATTTCTCTCATTTAAGTATGTGTAAGGCAGATGTTACTATAATTTTTGATAGTAGTAATTTAATTGAAGGCTCTGGAAGAGCTACGATAACTCGGCTAGGGGAACAATACTTATCATAGATAATGCAATATCATTCTCCAAGTCTAGGAGGAACTTTTTGAGTTTTAAAGATATCCGCCGAATGTATACCATATTGAGAATAAATGAGAATAATCTTGAATATCTCATTACTACCGAGAATGTCTCTGGCCAGAAAAGGGTTATTGAGAAGTTCTTATCTTTGTTTTGTGGCATGTATTGGACAAGAATTAGTGTAATTGAGGCACATTCTATCGTAAACCAAAAGGTTACTGATTCAAATAATTTTGTATTTTGGCATGATCGATTGGGACATCTTGGATCAATTATGATGCGGCGAATTATACAAAACTCAAATAGGCATCCATTAAATAATTTAATGATTCATTTAAATAATAAATTTTCTTGTACTTCTTGTTATCAAGGCAAGTTAATTATTAGACCATCACCAACAAAGGTTGGGATTGAGTCCCCTGCATTTTTGGAACGTATACAAGGGGATATTGTGGACCTTTTTACCCACCTAATGGGTCGTTTAGATATTTTATGATCTTAATAGATGTATCTTCTAGATAGTCTCATGTGTACCTATTGTCATCTTGCAACATAGCGTTTGCAAAATTAATGGCACAAATAATTCGATTACGGACACAGTTCCCCAATAATCTAGTTAAGTCTATTCGACTTGATAATACTGTTGAGTTTTTATTCTAAGTATTTAATGATTATTGCTTATCAATTGGAATAAAAGTGAAACATCCTATAGCTCATTTTCACACTCAAAATTGCGTTGCAGAGCCTTTGATTAAATGTCTACAATTGATAGCAAGACCATTACTCATGAAAACGAGTTTGGCCACTTCTATTTGGGGTCAGGCCATTTTGCATGCAACAATGCTAGTTAGTCTCAGATCGATAAATAATCATAAATATTCCCCGTTGCAATTAGCTTTGGGTCATGAACCTAATATATCCCATTTAAGAACTTTTGGATGCGCAGTATATGTGTCTGTAGCACAACCATATCACACCAAGATGGGTCCCCAAAAGAAGGTTAGGTATATATGTTGGGTTTGAATTGCCATCTATTATTCGCTACCTCGAAACATTAACGGGAGATTTGTTTACTGCTAGATTTGCAGATTGTCGATTCAATGAGATATTTTCCCCAAATTTAAGGGGAGAAAATGGTGAGACCAAACGAAATATTTTGTGAAAAAATCCATCATTGTCTCATCTTGATCCACGTGTCTCTACTTGTGAAAAAGAGATGCAAAGATTATTTATTTGTAGAAAATAGCAAATCAAATGCTAGACGCATTTACGAATCAAAAAAAGGATAACAAAAAATTACATATCCCTGCAGAGAATGTTCCAATCCATATTGATGTCCCTGTTGGACAATCTTCTAATGTCATAGCTAATGAGTCAAAAGCACGAATGGCAGACCATTGGGTTCTAAGGACCGAAATTGTCACGATCCCAAATTCTCACCTTATGATGTCGTGATGGCACCTAGTCTCTAAGACTAGGTAAACCTAACAATCATTGAGAATTAGTAGAAATAATGACTAAAGTATTAAATTAAATTGATAAATATCATAATAATACCATAACAGAATAACAATCACATAATCCCCAAAACCGATAAAACTGAATCATAAGCTCTAAAGAAAATACACTAGTAATCTCTAAATACAATACTGTTTGATATGAAGATAAACATAAATAAAGGCAATAGAAGAAGGTAACTCCGAGGACTGTGAACGTCAAGCAGGTACACCTTGAAGTCTTAGAAAAATATCTGGGTCAACTTACTAGCGTCTGGCATGAGTAGAAATACCTGGATCTCCACAAAAATGTGCAGAAACGTAGCATGAATACACCACAACGGTACCCAGCAAGTATTAAGCCTAACCTTGGTAGAGTAGCGACGAGGCCAAGTCATGACACCTACTAGACATAGATGAACATAATATTGATATAATCTAATAACAGAAAGCAAAGAGATAAATGACAACAAAACAATACGATGATATAAGGCTAACAACGGAAATTAAGGCAATAAATGACAACAAAGAATGAGCATATGATAAGAACAACAAGTGATCAAATACAGTCAAAATACAAGTAAAATAAATGAAGGAATAACAACAACCGCTCAAATCAACAAGCCTTTTCAATATAGAATGTGCAACAAGAATCACAACAGAAGTACCACACCTCATATTCACATTTTACAATTCGCAATCACAATCTTCTTATATCGCCGCGTGAGCCTTGCATTTATTTTTAAAAATATTTTTTTTCTGAAATAGCTACATGCGATTTATCCACTTTATCTCACCGCGTGGCTTCAAGTAATTTCCTTACTAGAAACACGTGTAAGTATTCCACCTTATCTCGCCACATGCGCATCAACTCTACCCTTATACTGCAGCATATGCATCAATATCATAACACAATGATTAACTCGCACCACACGTGTCCATAAGCCATAATATTTCTAAAATAAAAAAATACCAATATTACCACAACACATAGTCCACATCTCAACTTCAATGTGTGTAAGAATCTCAATAACAACAAAATGAACTAGAAATAACTCAATAAGAAAAGGTATTCCAATAACCAACAATTTCAACCACAACCGTGTTAATAACTTTCAACAACTACAACTGCAGTAACTCAACAAGGAAGGTATTTTCACGAAATGGCAACTTCAAATTCTAATGCATAGCATAAGCTTAACAATGAAATAGATAGCATGAAATAGCAATTATGACTAAATGCATGAGAATAACTCAACAATGGAAAGAATAACATATAACAATAACTACTAATAAATGCATATAAGAGTGACCTCGATAATGAAAACTAGAACATGTAATAATAACTTCTATTAAGGCATGTAAGAATAAACTTGACAAGGAAAGATAGAAAGACTAATAACAACTTCAATTAAATGTTTATAAGTAACCTAAGAGTCTAAATCGGTCAATTTTTATATATACGCCCGTATACACACTCGTCACCTCATGTACACGTCTTCCATAAAGTTCAAATAGTACAATAAACCCAAATCCTAAGGGATAGTTTCCCCCACACAAAGTTAAGCAAGATACCTAACTCAAACAAGCTAAATCAATCCATTAATAAGCCCTTCCCGTGCAAATCCAACTCTGAATGGCTCGAATCTAGCCAAAATAACTTAATATCATAAATAAAAGCCGTAAGGAATAATTTCGGATAATAGAGATTCGATATTTAATGAAAATCAAAAAGTCAACTCAAAAAGTCAACCCCCGGACGCGCACCTTGGAACCTGAGCAAACTCATAACTTCCGAACACCAATTTTAATACGAGTCCAACCATAACACAATCATCCAATTCCGACCCTCAAATCAACCTTCAAATTCTCAATTTATGGTTTAGAAATGTTTTTACAAAAATTCCCAATTTTTCCAATTCAAATTACCAATTAAATGATAAAAACAAAGATGGAATTATGAATAATGGACAAATCCGAGTCAAAAACAGTTACCTCAATCCAATTCGTGAAAATCCCCTCCAACATCTCCCAAAATCGAGCTCCCTAACTCAAAATATGATATAATAATAAAAAGTCATAACCACTGTTTTAAAAGGCATTTTCGGGACGAGCCCCGGGGCGAGGCGTACCAAAAATGCCTCGGGGCGATAGTGTGGGGCGAAAGTCTCAAGAGGCGTACGCCCAGCAATTTGGGGCGTACGCCCAAGCGTTCGAGGCCCTTTTGTTTAGTGAGGAGTAAGCTCCAGAGACTTGTTTAAATTAAAACAAAATTTGTTGAATAAGTCCTTCGTATACCCAAATTCTCAAAAGTCAGTTTGGTAATTACTCAAAAGGTTTAAAAAGGAACTCAAAAGTATTAAATTTAAAAGTCAAGACTTTTTTATTGATTGAAGCCCTAATTCATGGTCTTTCCCAATTTTTTATCTTGTCCGCTAGTCTGCTAATATCTCCCAAAAGCAATGAATATTTAATTTTTTTTATAAATACAAAGAGAATTACATTCTCCTTCATAGCAGGAAGTTCAAAGTTCAAATTACAGGTTAATCATACTTTTTGTTCCTCCATATAGAAAACTTTATTTTTTTAGACTCAAATTACTTGTGCTTATAAGTAACGTATAATAGATTGTTTTGATTAGTTTTTTGTGGGGATGGAGCCCATATATGTGTATATATATATTTCACATATTTATAGTTTTCTTCAATTTCTATGCAATTTTACCTGTTTATAAATATTTACTGTCATTATATTATTTTATAAAATATTAAAAATTAAATACCTATGGGGCTTACGCCTCGTTGATGCATATGTAAAACGCCTCGCCTTATGCCCACGCCTTTTAAAACACTGTTCGTAACACAAGAGGTTGTCATTAGGAAACCTCCAATGAGAACTGCAAAGCAAAAGGCAATTGTCCCTGCGACCTCCACAAGGTCCAATAGATAAAAAAAGAAATGATAAAGTTTGAAGAATTTTTGAAGACAGTTGAAGAAAAAGCCAATGAGCTACAAATTGATGAGTACACAACGTTGAAGAAAGAGGGACAAGACTCAAATTTTTACCTTGTTTTATGGTATCACTTTTTAAGTATCATCATTTGTAATATCATCACACAGTATGTTATAAACCCTTTGATGATCATACAGTACTTAGTTCTTTCTAGTTCGTATTTTCTTCATGCTTACTAGTAGATGAGGTTTTTTATGCCTCAATAGGATTTGTAAGGTAAGGTCTAGCCTAGTATGTGTATGCTATATTCCTATGCCTTTCGGAATGTGTCCGACCGACTATGAGATTATATGCTCTCGTGAGAGTTTTGCCGGAAGCTACACCATGATCCTCTACATAAGGCGGCCATAAAGGCAATGGAGGCGCATATGAGTGATTATATAGTCAAGGCATAGAGGCAACACTACTGTAGCTATTGCCCCCTTACTTGTACTATTCCTATGTGGTTTCTTTTTCATTTATTATTAATGAAGATAGCTACTAGGCAACATGCCTAGTAGTATAATTTGCCTAAAAAACAAAATAGTCTGCCAGGTGTTATACATCGCGATCGCGGTCCAGTCCTCACGACCGCGATGAACAAACGTATGCCAACCCCCAGCCTTACCTTCCTTCTACGCGAATGCGGCTCTTCGCTTGCGTTCGCGATGCACAACCTCCCTAAAGCTTCGGGAACGCGATCACAACTTCTCTTCGCGATCGCGAAGAAGGAAACAAGACATCAACTGACACCAATTCAAAACTTAGAGAAATGGTTAAAAACCCATCCGAATTACACCTGAGGCCCCCGGGACCCCGTCCAGTCACACCAAAAAATTCCAAAATACAACACAAACCTACTCGAGGCCTTAAATCACATAAAATAACATCAAAACTGTGAATCACACCTCAATTCAAGCTTCATGACTAATGAATCCAAATATAAAACTTGTGCCGAACAAGCCTAAAAAACTCCGAATGACCTCAAATTTTGCATGCAAGTCCCAAATGACACAATGGACCTATACCAACTCCCGGAATCACAATCTGAGCCTGATATCAATAAATTTAACTCTCAGTCAAACCTATCAACCTTTCAAACCTTCAACTTTCCAACTTTCCAACTTTCGCCAATTCAAGACAAAACAAGCTACAAACCTCCAAATTCACACCCGGACATATGCCTAAGTCCAAATTCATCATATGAAGCTATTGGAGCCATCAAAATACCATTTCGGAATCGTCTACACAAAAGTCAAATAGCGGTCAACTCTTGTAACTAAGGCCTTCAACCAAGGGACTAAGTGTCCTAAATCAATCCAAAACTCACCTGAAACCAAACCAATTATCACGGCAAGTCGCGTAACCATAAATACACATATGAAAAACATCAAATACAGCAATCAGGGCTAAAATACTCAGAACGACTGGCCGGGTCATTACATTTTTTCCCTCTTAAAAAAACATTCATCCTCGAACGAGTATAGAGTCATACTTGAAGTGTCGAAAAGGTGAGGATAATAGCTACGCATAGCATGCTTGGTCTCCCAAGTCACCTCCTCGACCGGTTGACCCCTCCACTGAACCTTCACTGAAGCAGTTTTCTTTGACCATAACTTCCGGACCTGCCTTTCTAATATAGCCACCGCCTCCTCAACATAAGTCAAATCCTTATACAATTGGACTGAGCTGAATTTTAATACATGAGACATATCACCAAAATACTTCCAGAGCATGGAAACATGGACTACCGGGTGAACTCCCGATAAATGGGTGGCAATGCAAGTCTGTAGACCACCTCATCAACTCTCTCAAGGATCTCAAAAGGACCAATACACCTAGGGCTCAACTTACCCTTCTTCCCGAACCTCATCACACCATTCATGCGTGAAACTCTAAGCAAGACCCTCTCTCCCACCTAAATGCTACATCATGAGCCTTCCGATGAGCATAACTCTTCTACCTAGACTATGCTGTATGAATCCGATGCTAAATCAACTCAACTTTCTACAAGGCATGTCAGACCAAATTAGTGCCCAACAACATAGCCTCTCCCGACTCAAACAACCAACTACAAGTTGTAGGAACTCATCCCATAAATCCCCTAAATCTATATTACAGGCACGTACCATGTCCTCCAATATCTGAATGGTGAGATCGGATTGCACGTCCGTTTAGGGATGAAATGTCGTTCTTAGCTCGACCTGTGTGCCTAACTCATGCTGCACAACTCTCTAGAAATGCGATGTGAACTGTGTGCCTCGATCGAAAATAATAGACACCAGCACGTCATGAAGACGAACAATCTCACAGATATAGATCTGAGCCAGCTGCTCTGAAGAGTAGGTAGTCACAACCGGGATGAAATGTGAAGACTTGGTCAGTTTGTCCAAATAACCCACACTGCATCAAATTTCTTTAAGGTTCATGGATGTCCAATAACGAAATCCATGATGATACGCTCCCACTTCCACTCTGGAATGTCAAGTCTCTAAAGCAAACCACCCGACCTCTAATGCTCGTACTTCATCTGCTGACAGTTCAAACACCGAGCCACATACTCCACAATATCTTTCTTCATTCTTCTCCACCATTAGTGTTTCCAAAAATCTTAATACATCTTTGCGTCACCCGGATGAATGGAATACCGCGAACTATGGGCCTTCTCAAGAATCAACTCACGCAACCCATCCACATTGGGCACACAAATCCGGGCCTGCATCCGTAACATCCCATCATCTCCAATAGAAACCTCCTTGGAATCACCATGATGCACCATGTCCTTAAGGACAAGCAGATGAGAATTATCATACTATCGCGCCTTGATGCGCTCATACAAAGAAGACCGAGAAACCACATAGGCAAGAACCCATCTAGGCTCTGAACATCTAACCTCACGAACTGATTGGTCAAATCCTGAACATCCAGTGCTACTGGTCTCTCTCCAACTGGAATATAAGCAAGGCTACCCATCCTCTCAATCCTACTCAAGGCATCAGCTACCACATTGGCCTTCCCGGGATGGTAAAGAATGGTGATGTCATTATCCTTTAACAGCTCTAACCACCTCCGTTGCCTCAAGTTCAGATCCTTTTGCGTAAACAAGTATTGTAGACTCTTATGATCTATGAATACCTCATAAGACAAGCTGTAAAGATACTGCCTCCAAATCCTCAATGTATGAACAATGGCTGCCAACTCTATATCATGTACTGGGTAGTTCTTTTCATGGAGCTTCAACTGACACGAAGCATAAGCAATCACTCTACCCTCTTATATCAACATGCACCCAATGCCAATCCGCGAAGCATCAACATAAATTGTATAAGAACCCAATGCTGAAGGCAAAACTAGAACTGGAGCTGTGGTCAAGGCAGTCTTGAGCTTCTGAAAGCTCTCCTCACACTCGTCAAACCACCTGAATGGGGCACCCTTCTGAGTCAATCTAGTCAAATGGGCTGTGATGGATGAAAACCCCTCTATGAAACAACGATAATAACCAGCCAAGCCTAGAAAACTCCGAATCTCAGTAGCATAAGATGGTCTGGGCCAACTTGGAACTACCCCGACCTTTTTTGGATCCACCTTAATCCTCTCACTAGACACCACTTGACCCAAAATGCCACTCAATCAATCCAAAACTCACACTTGGAGAATTTTGCATATAACTTCTTCTCTCCCTCAAGGTCTGGAGCACGATCCTCAAGTGTTGCTCATGATCCTTCCAGCTATCAGAGTACACCAATATGTCGTCAATGAACACAATAATGAAAGAATCAAGATAAGCTGGAAAACATTGTTCATCAAGAACATAAATGTTGCTGGGGGATTGATCATCCCAAATGACATCACCAAAAATTGGTAGTAACCATAGCGAGTCCTGAAAGCAGTCTTCAGAATGTCTGAATCCAAAATCTTCAACTGATGGTACCCTAACCTCAAATCAATATTCGAGAATACCTGAGCACCCTAAAGTTGGTCGAATAAATCATCAATACGCGGTAGCGGGTACTTGTTCTTGTCTGTAACTTTGTTCAGCTACCAGTAATCAATACACAACCTCATAGAGCTATCTTTCTTCTTCACAAATAGAATTGGAGCACCCCAAGGCAAGACGCTTGGTCGAATGAAACACTTATCAAGCAACTCAAGAAATTGTTCTTTTAATTCCTTCAACTTCAGTGGTGCCATACGATATGGTGGAATAGAAATGGGTTGAGTGTCCGGCACTAGGTCAATACCAAAATCGATATCCCTATCAGTCGGCATGCCCGGTAGGTCTGCTAGAAACACATATGGGAAATCAGTCACCACTAGAACTGACTCAACGACAGGAGTATCAACACTAACATCCCTCACAAAGTCTAGATATGCCTCGCACCCCTTCTCAACCATTCGTTGTGCCTTCAGAAAGGACACTACCCTGCTAGGAATGTAATCCAATGTACCTCTCCACTCCAATTGCGGAAACTATCCAATGTCACAGTCTTGGCATGGAATTCCAGAATAATGTGATAGGGAGACAACCAATCCGTACCCAATATCACGTCAAAGACCACCATACTGAGTAGCAAAAGATCAACTCTGGTTTAACAACCACCGATAATGACCAAACACGACTTATAAACACGGCCTATAATAATAAAATCTCCCACAAACGTAGATACATATACAAGGTCACTCAAAGAATCACGAGATATATCCAAATATGGAGCAAAGTAAGATGACACATACGAATAAGTGGAACCCGAATCAAATAAGACTGATGCATCCCTTTGACAAACCGGAACAATGCCTGTGATGATAACATCTGATGTGACCGCCTCCGTCCTACTAGGAAAATCATAGAAACGAGCCTGGCCTCCCCCTCTAGGGCAACCTCTACCCGCTTGACCTCCCTTCCTAGCTGGCGGTGTAGGTGAAGCGGCAATTGGAGCAGCAACCATGGCCCGTGAACCCTAGGGACCTTGTGGAATGCATGAAACCTATGTAGTCTGTGGAGGTGTACCCGTCCTAAGTCTGAGATAGTCCCTCACCGTATGCATGGTATCCCCACACTCGAAATAATCTCTTGGCGGGTGTGGTTATTGAAACTGAACCTGACCCGGTCGGCTAGACTAACCGCTGAAGGCACTTTGTGCAGGAGGTGAACTGGAAAGTGGTTGTGCATAATGGGCGATATGAGACTTCGGAATGGCTAGAGCACTGCGAGTAGCTGGAAGTGTTGAATGAACTAGTCAACTCACATAACCTCTACTGTGACGAGCTGCAACTAGAGCGCAGGCACTAATATATCCTCCAGAATCTCGAGGCCTCTTGGCCTTCTTATCGTCCCTCTCCTGGCCTGCATACACTACATCCTCCAAGTGATATTACAACCTACTGAAATGGAGTATCTGTATCCAACTCTCGAGCCATGCTGAATATAAGAACATAACTGAGCCCCTCGATAAACATGCGGACTCGCTCTCTGACTATAGAAACCAAAGCGGGTGCATGAAGGGATAACTCACTAAACCTGATGGCATACTCCAACATCATTATAGTCCCTTGAGCAGATGCTCAAACTCTGTGCACCATGCATCCCAAAGGGTCTGGGGAACAAACTCCCTTAAGAACATATCCGAAAACTGAGCCCAAGTGAGTGGGGCTGCATCAATTGGCCTACCCTCCTCATAAGCCCGCCACCACCTATATGCTGCTCCTAACAGCTGAAATGTAGTAAAGGCAACTCCGCGCACCTCCACAATGCCCATGGTGCAGAGAATACCATGGAACTTGTCTAAAGAGCCATGCGCATCCTCAATAACTGCACCTTTATAAGTAGGAGGTTCATACTTTTTGAACCTCTCAAGTCTCCTCTGCTCCTCCTCTGATGCCTCTGGCCTGACCTCAGGCTGAACCGGAATAATGGGTTGTGTTAGCATCACTCCCAGAACCTAATCAATATGGACATGCTGCTCTAAAGCACGGGCCGCAAGAGTCTGAGCTCCTCCCCCAGCTTGAGATGTAGCTGGTGCGACCAGGGTCTATCCCGCCTGAGCTAAAGTGTTGAACATACTAAAACAATGTGCTAGGGTCTCCTAGAGTGCAGGGGTAATAACAGGCCCTCGGGTGCCTGTCCCCCAACCGGAGCTACTGGTGGCTCATCGGTCGCTGCTCTGGTAGGTTCTCTAGCTACAACACGTACCCCTCCTCGGCCTCTACCTAGGCCTCAGCCTCTCGCGGCTCTAGCAGGGATGCGGGTGTCTGATCATCTGATACAACAGTGCGCGGCCTCTACCCTCCTTAGGTCTTCCTAGCACACCGCATTTAAAACACATAGCACACCGCTAACAATGTTCAACTACTAACTCTTCAACCATTTTCTTAGGCTGGTTGTACTCCATCTTTACAGCATTTCGAGTTCAATATTAAAAATATTTTCTTCAAGAGTTCTTCAACAAAAGAAATCTTGAAGAGAAGTTAACTAAACAAAACTAAAACTAAGAGGAAAAAAAAAATTAAAAGCTAATTCCTGAATTAGCACTACAACTATTTCAAACACTATTGATTGCCACACCCCACACTTAAACCATTGCTCGTCCTCGAGCAATCAAACTACACTTTATATAGACACGACCTTTTAAAAAACTCTCATAACTCATTATACCAAGAATATTTAAGATAGACTAAGCATTTCAGTGTAACATTCTAGCCTCAAGATTTGACTCAGAAGTACCACTCATTGTTCACAACTCGCTCACTTACTCCAATATAGAGGTCAACGACATTACCTTTCCTTCATGAATCAAGTGCCCTCACACAACAATAGAGAGTAGTTCCACACACAATAGACATTAAGAACAACTAGGAACTCAAGATATAAAGAATTCACTCACTCTCAGAAATAACATTCATATGCCACAAAAGATGAACCATAGGTTTGCCCGTAGCATACTACTCCACTAATTGAGCTCATTCGGTCGAGGATCAAGTAGGACTTTAATTGATTGTAATGTAAGCTGCGGGACGGGTATGATACATTTAAATATAATAGTGACTACACCTCCCTAAGCACTTTAATACATATAATTCACCTTTCAAAACCCCACACCTATGTCAAACTATAACTCCACTTCCACATCAATATATATTAACTCCCTACTCCTTTAAGCACAATTACATCAAGAGTTACCACTATCAAGGAATATTTTTCACAACCAAACAATTATTTCTTCTTTCTTTTTCAATTCAAGTGGCTCTTACTTTTTAAAAACCATGCACCTTTCTCCTTATTTCAATAGTTCCACTCAAAAGCCAAACCAATCACCCCACAGTTCATTACAGTTTCAAGTGCTCATGAGAGGTACAAGGTTCAAATAGATGATCGATTCAAACAAATGGGTAGGGCTTGTAATGTGGTTGCCAAAGAAACAAGATTATAGGCTCAAAGGGGTTAAGTAAGATACATAACAATTAGGTGGGTGAAAGCATATAACTGGCTCAATAAAGAAATGTCTATATCACTTCCAAGACTGAGTAAAATTACTATTTCACTTCGTAAACACACGGGGCAAGTTCTAGGCATCAAATACAATACACAGAATGACACAAAAACCTCAAACTCATGTGGCACCTAACTCACTCAGGATCGGATTATCAAGATACTCTAGTCAAAGCGGTTAAGCAAAGTTAAGGTCATACAATTTAAGGTCCTCATACAAGAGTCAAAAACTAAGCGTAAGTGTCACAACTAAAGCACTTACGATTGGCTCCGAAACATCCAACCTCAAGAACTGATTGGCCAAAGCTTGAAAATCCAGTACTGACGGTCTCTATCCAACTGTCATAAGCAAAGCTATCCATGCTCTCAGCCTTCCTACTCAAGAAATTGGCCACCACATTGACCTTTCCGGGATGATAAAAAATGGTGATATCATAGTCCTTTAACAACTTTAACCACCTCTGTTTCCTCAAGTTTAGATCCTTTTGCTTAAACAAGTGTTGTAGACTCCTATGATCTGTGAAAACCTCACAAGACACGCCATAGAGATAGTGCCTCCAAATCTTCAATGCGTGAACAATGATTACCAACTCTAAATCATGTACTGGGTAGTTTTTCTCATGGGGCTTCAACTGACGCAAAGAATAAGCAATCACGCTACCTTCCTGCATCAACACACACCTAATGCCTATCTGCAAAGTATCACAATAAACTTTATAAGAACTCGATACTGAAGGCAAAACCAGAACTGGAGCTATGGTCAAGGCAGTCTTGAGCTTCTGAAAGCTCTCCTCACACTCGTCGGACCACTTGAATGGGGCATCCTTCTGAGTCAATCTGGTCAAAAGAGCTGTGATGGATGAAAACCCCTCCACGAAATGGCGATAATACCCGACCAAGCCTAGAAAACTCCGGATCTCAGTAGCATAAGACGGCCTGGGCCAACCCTGAACTGCCTCCACCTTCTTTGGATCCACCTTAATCCCCTCACTAGACACCACATGACCCAAAAATGTCACTGAATCAAGCCAAAACTCACACTTGGAGAATTTTTCATATAACTTCTTCTCCCTCAAGGTCTGGAGCACGATCCTCAAGTTCTGCTCGTGATCCTCCCGGATGCGAGAGTACACCAATATGTTGTCAACGAACACGATGACAAAAGAATCAAGATATGACTGGAACACATTATTCATCAAGTGTATAAATATTGTTGGTACATAGGTCAACCCAAATGACATCACCAAAAACTCATGCTGACCATAGAGAGCCTTGAAAGCAGTCTTCAAAATGTCTGAATCCCGAATCTTCAAATGATTGTACCCTGACCTCAAATTCATTCTTAGAGAATACCCGAGTACCCTGAAGCTGGTCGAACAAATCTTCAATACGCGGTAGTAGGTACTTGTTCTTGGCTGTAACCTTGTAGCTGCCTGTAATCAATACACATCCTCATAGAGTCGTCTTTCTTTTTCAAAAATAAAACTAGAGCACCCCAAGGCGAGACACTCGGTCGAATAAAACCCTTATCAAGAAACCCCTGAAGTTGTTCTTTTAATTTCTTCAACTCTACTGGTTCCATACGTTATGGTGGAATAGAAATGGGCTGAGTGCCCGACACCAGGTCAATACAAAAATTGATATCCCTATCGGGCAGCATGCCCGGTAGGTCTGCTGAAAGCACACCTGGGAAATATCTCACCACCGAAACGGACACAACGGTAGGAGTATCAACACTGACATCCTTCGCAAATTCTAGATATGCCTCGCACCCCTTCTCAACCATTCGACGTGCCTTCGGAAAGGACACCACCATTCTAGGAATGTAAACCAATGTATCTCTCCACTCCAACCGCGACAACCCTGGCATAGCCAATGTCATGGTCTTGGCGTGATAGTCCAGAAAAGCGTGATAGGGTGACAACCAATACATGCCCAATATCATGTCAAAGTCTACCATACTATTTAATAGAAGATCAAATCTGGTCACATAACCACCGATAGTGAACAAAAATGACCGATAAACACGGTCTACAATAATAGAATCTCTCAAAAGCGTAGACACATATACAGGGGCACTCAAAAAATTACGAGATATACCCAAATATGGATCAAAGTAAGATGACACATATGAATAAGTGGAACTCGAATCAAATAAAATTGATGCATCCCTATGACAATCGGAACAATACTTGTGATGAAAACAGCTAATGCGAGTGCCTTTGTCCTACTAGAAAAGCATAGAAACGAGCTTGGCCTCCCCCTCTACGGTGACCTCTACCCGCCTGACCTCCACCCCAAGGTAGCGGTGCAGGTGAAGCAGCCAGTGGAGCAACACCCATGGCCTGTGAACCCTGGAGACCCTGTGGAATCCTTGGAGCCTATGTAGTCTGTGGAGGTGCACCCCTCCTAAGTCTGGGATAGTCCCTTACCATATGTATGGTATCCCTACACTCGAAACAGCTTCTCGACGGGCGTGGCTACTGAAACTGAACCTGACCCGGTCGGCTAGATTGACTACTGAAGGCACCCCGTACAGGAGGTGAAATGGAAAGTGGTTGTGCTTAATGGGCGATCTGAGACCTCGGAACGGATGGAGCACTGTGAGTAGCTGGAAGTGATGAATGAACTGGTCGACTTATATAACCTCTGCCATGACGAGCCAAAACTAGAGTGCGGGCACCACTATATCCTCCAAAATCTCGAGACCTCTTAGACTCCCTATCTCCCTCTCCTGGCCCCGTATACGCTCCATCCCCCGAGTGATCTCTATAACATGCTAAAATGGACTATCTGTCTCCAACTCTCGAGCCATGTTGAATCTAAGACCATAACTGAGCCCTCGATAAACCTGCAGACTCACTCTCTAAGAGTAGAAACCAAAGCGGGTGCATGATGGGACAACTCACTAAACTTGATGGCATACTCCGACACCGTCATAGTCCCCTAACGCGGCTGCTCAAACTTTGTACGCCACACATCCCGAAGGGTCTGGGAAAAAAAACTTCCTCAAGAACATATTCGAAAACTGAGCCCAAGTGAGTGGGGCTGCATCAGCTGGCCTACCCTTCTCATAAGCCTGCCACTACGTATATGCTGCTCCTAATAGCTAAAATGTAGTAAAGACAACTCTGCTCACCTCTACAATGCCCATGGTATGGAGAATACAGTGGCACTAGTCTAGAAAGCCATGTGCATCCCTAGTAACTGCACCATTGTAAGTAGGAGGGTCATACTTCTTGAACCTCTCAAGTCTCCTTTGCTCCTCCTATGATGCCTCTGGCCTGATCTCATATTGAACGTGAATAACGGGCTGTGTTGGCATAACTCCCGGAACCTGATCAATATGAACCCGCTACTCTAGAGTACGGGCCGTGGGAGTTTGAGCTCCTTCCCCAGTCTGAGATGTAGCTGGTGCGATGATGACGTCCAAATCCACTACTAAAAAGTAAATGGACACGGTCGCATGCAATATAATTTACCCAACTATGAGTCGGGGTCGAATCCCACAGAGAACAATATGTAGGCGATTAGGTGTGTAAGAGAATTATCACTTATTATGCTAAGCCAAACACTTAGAAAGGTTTTGAGAAAATATTGATAACTAATTGCGAAAATGTAAACTAGCATAGAAAGCAAGTAAAATGATCAATGGCTACAAGCATGGATGCATTGGGAATTACTCTCAAGTAACGATCCAATATATTTTACGATTTTACAAATATGAGCGAGTTTATGTTAACTAGCCTCAGGTAATACTTCAATATTAGTATCTTCCGAAGACCAAAAAGACTTCCTAATTGCATTATCCCCAAAACAATTAAGAGATTACGCACGCTCGAATATGGTTACTAGTAGTTCAATCCTATCTCTAGGTAGAATCTATAAAGTGAGGGTTAACGCCTCAAGTTCTTGTTAATGAATCTTTCCCAACGCTAAATTATCTTTCCCAAAATTAATTCGAAGTAAATGGGCGAGTCCTAGGGTTAGCTAATCCCTTTGGAAACATTAAAGAACAAGAATAATTAAAGAAACAATAACTCACTTCATAATAACTAAAAATCGTTCAATACACAAGCACAACAAGGTATTTAGTCCACACTTTAAATACGAATATTTCCATTTACAAGATTCAAGTGTTGGGAAAAATACTACACACTTAGATATACAAAACAAAGCAAGGAAATGCAGAAATGAACATAAATGGGTAAGAAATTCTCAACCAAAAACTTCAAATCTTCAAGTCTCAAGTGTGTGTGCAAGAACTCTAGTTCCAATACTTGTATTCTCTAGTCAAGAGACTGAAAATAAGCCAAAGATGTGTTTCCAATAAGCTATGTCGTGTATTTGTGGGTTTGGAATGAAGAAAATATGAAATGGCAGAAGTGCCCAGGTCTGAAGCCCGTTGACCGCACATGCGAAAGAATTCTTGCAGGTGCGGTTCCACAGATGCGTGTACCGGTTCGCAGAAGCGGTTTTTGTGGAGAATTTAATCTTCCGCAGAAGCGACCGCATAGCCGTAGAAGCGAATTCGCAAATGCGGACCCCCAAGCGCAGAAGCGCGATCGCTGAAGCGGTTTATGAATGGAAGATGCAATTTTTCCCTCGCATATATTCTTCCGCAAATGCGCAACATTTCTCGTAGATGCGAGACAACGAATGCGGTCAAATCTTCGCAGATGCGATTTCACTGGAAGTTTTGCACTTCTTTCACTCTTTTTGCACCATTCCACTTCATTTAATTTCAATTATCTTTGAGACTTCACTTACCTAAAAATATAGCAATGCACACCATAAATCACCTCATTTTATAATTAAAGGACACAAAAACTAAAAAAAAAAGACTAGAATAAATGGTAAAATCACCACTCATCATGCGACCAGGATCAGTCCCGACTGAGCTAAAGTGTCGAACATACTCATAAAATGTGCTAGGGTCTCCTAGAGTGCATGGGTAACAACAGGTGCCTCGGGTTCTTGTCCCCCAAACGGAGCTACTAGTGGCTCCTCAATCGCTGCTCTAGTAGATGCTCTAGCTCTACCTCGGCCCTGACCTCTACCTCGGCCTCAGCCTCTCTTGGCTCTAGCAGGGTGAGAGTGTCTGATCATCTAATCCATCAGTGCATGTCCTCACTATCTGTGAGAGAATAGAAAGACAAACACCCACATTTCGTAATCAACAAATCCGCACGATAAGTAATCAAAGAAGTGGAATTTTCCTAATAGTTTTATAGCCTCTCGAAGATAAGTAGAGATGTCTTTGTATGGATCCGTGAGACTCTACTAAACTTGCTTATGACTCGTAGCACCTATGAACCTAGAGTTCTAATACCAACTTGTTACGACCCCTAATTCCCACCTTAGGATGTCGTGATAGCACCTTGTCTTTAAGACTAGGTAAGCCTAATAATCATTGAGAATTAGCAGAAATAACGACTAAAGTATTAAATTGATAAATCTCATAATAACACCAAAACGGAATAACAATCACATAATCCCCAAAACCGGTGGAACTAAGTCATAAGCTCTAAAGGAAATACACTAGTAATCTCTAAATACAACAGTGTTTGATATGAAGAAAAATAGTAATAAAGGCAATAAAAGAAGGTGACTCCGGGGCCTGCGGGCGTCAAGAGGGTATACTTTGAAGTCTCCAAAAATATCTAAGTCAACTCACCGGCATCCGACATGAGCAGAAGTACCTAGATCTGCACAAAATGTGCAAAAGCGTAGCGTGGGTGCACCACAATGGTACCCAATAAGTATCAACCCTAACATCAGTAGCATAGTGACGAGGCCAGGTCATGACACCTACTAGACATAGATTTCTAAACATAATATTGATATAATCTAATAACAGAAAGCAAAGAGATGAATGACAACAAAATATGAATTTGACAACCGTTCAAATCAACAAGCCTTTTCAACATAGAATGTACAACAAGAATCACAACCGAGGTACCACACCTCATATTCATATTTCACAATTCACAATCACAATCTTCTTATATCTCCGCGTGAGCCTTGCATTTATTTCTAAAAACATTTTTTCCGAAATAGCTACATGCGCTTTATCCACCTTATCTCACCGCATGACTTCAAGTAATTCCCTTAATAGCAACATGCGTATATATTCCACCTTATCTCGCCACATGCGCATCAATCCCTGCCCTTATACTGCAGCATGAGCATCAATATCACAACACAAATTAACTCGCACCACACGTGTCCATATGCCACAACATTCTCAAAATCAACAATACCAATATTACCACAACACATAGCCCACGACTCAACTACAATGTGTGCAGGAATCTCAATAACAACAAAATGAACGAGAAATAACTCAACAAGGAAAGGTATTCCAATAACCAAAAATTTCAACCACAACCGTGTTAATAGCTTTCAACAACTACAACTGCAGTAACTCAACAAGGAAGGTATTTTCACGAAATGGCAACTTCAAATTCTAATGCATAGCATAAGCTTAACAATGAAAGAGATAGCATGAAATAGCAATTATGACTAAATGCATGAGAATAACTCAACAAAGGAAAGAATAACATATAACAACAACTACTAATAAATGCATATAAGAGTAACATCGACAATGGAAACTAGAACATGTAATAACAACTTTAATTAAGGCATGTAAGAATTAACTTGACAAGGAAAGATAGAACAATTAATAACAACTTCAATTAAATGCTTATAAGTAACCTAAGAGTCTAAACCGGTCAATGTTTACATATACGCCCGTATATACACTCGTCACCTCATGTACATGTCTTCCACATAGTTCAAATAGTACAATCAACCCAAATCGTAAGAGGTAGTTTTCTCCACACAAAGTTAGGCAAGATACTTACCTCAAACAAAACTAAATTAATCCATTAATAAGCCCTTCCCAAGCAAATCTAACTCCGGACGGCTCGAATCTAGTTAAAATAACTTAATATCATAAATAAAAGTTATTGGAAACAATTCCGAATAATAAAGATTCGATCTTTAATGAAAATAAAAAAAGTCAACTCAAAAGGTCAACCCTAGGCTCGCACCTCGAAACCCCACCAAACTCACAAATTCCGAACACCCATTCCGATACGAGTCCAACCAAACCAAAATCATCCAATTCCAACCTCAAATCAACCTTCAAATCCTCAATTTATGATTTAGAAAAGTTTTTGGAAACATTCCCAATTTATCCAATTCAAATCACCAATTAAATAATAAAAACAAAGAGGGAATCATGAATAATGGACAAATCCAAGTCAAAAACACTTACCTTGATCCAAATCGTAAAAATCCCCTCCAAAATCGCCCAACAACAAGCTCTCTAACTCAATATGTGATATACTAACTCAAACCCTCGAAATAGTGTACTATATAGTCTGGCCAGGTGTTATACATTGCGATCGAGGAAATAGCATCGCGAAGAACAAAATGCCCAGCTGCCAAAACCTCTTACGCAAACGCGACATGCCAGTTGCAAACATGATGACCAACCACTCAAAACTACGCGATCGCGGTCCAATCCTCGCGACCGCGATGAACAAACGCATGCCACCCCCAGCCTTACCTTCCTTCTACGCAAACGCGACTCCCCACTCGCGTTCGCGATGACCAACCTTCCTAAAGCTTTGCGAACACATCCATATATTCGCGAACGTAATGCACAAATCCCACATGCCACTAAATAGAGCTACGCGATCGCAACTTCCTCTTCGTGACCGTGAAGAAGGAAACTAGATACAACTGATAACAATCTAAAACATAGAGAAATGGTCTGAAACCCATCTGAAAACCCCGTCGAATCACATAGACAATTCCCAAAACACAACAAAAACCTACTGGAGGCCTTAAATCACACCAAACAATATCAAAACTATGAATCGCACCTCAATTCAAGCCTCATTAACCAATGAACATTTCTAAATCAAAACTTGCGCCGAACAAGCCTAAACAACTCCGAATGACCTTAACTTTTGCATACAAGTCCCAATTGACATAACAGACCTATACCAACTCCCAGAATCACAATCCGAGCCCGATATAAGTAAAGTCAACTCTTGATCAAACCTATCAATCTTCCAAACCTTCAACTTTCCAACTTCGCCTATTCAAGCCAAAACAAGCCACAGACCTTCAAATTCACATCTAGACATATGCCTAAGTCCAATATCATCATACAAATCTATAGGAGCTATCAAAATAATATTCCGGAGTCGTCTACACAATAGTTAAACTCTGGTCATGTCACAACCCAAAATCCCAACCTGTCATGATGGTGCCTATCTCGATACTACGCAAGCTGATAATCTCGATAAACTATAATTTTTCTTAAGTTTGAAAATACAATAATTTAATACAATACAAAATCTCACAAATACTGACATGAACACTCCCCAAAACCTGGTGTCACTGAGTACATGAGCATCTAATATGAATACAAGTCTGAAAAATACGGTCTATAATAGTCTGAGATCAAATACAATAAACAAAGAGATAGAGAAGGAGAGATAAGGTCTGCGGAACACGGTAGCTACCTCAAAATCTCCTGAAAATCAACTGCGCGAAATGATCAGCACCTGCTATATCCAGGAATACCTGGATCTGCACACGAAGTGCAGGGTGAAGTATGAGTACAACCAACTCAGCAAGTAACAATAATAACTAAGGAACTGAAGATAATGACGAGCTACATAGTTATAGTTTACTTTCAGTAATTCCAGTAAAGAATAGACATGCTTTCAAATCCGGCAGTTTAAGTCAAATCAATTTTATACAGTTCAATTTTATGTAATCCGGATATAAAATATTTCAGAGATTTCACAATAATGACAGATAGCAACCAAGTGCAACAACAAATGCAAAGCAAGTACAACCTCTCAGGCAATAATCACTCAACTCATCACCACAACTCAACAACTTGGCTCTCAGCCCTCAGCACTCACACTCAATGGGTACCCGTGCTCACTGGGGTGTACAGACTCCGGAGGGGCTCCTACAGCCCAAGCGCCATAATTTACACGGACAACTCACGTGTTGCAAGGACAACTAACGTGCTATAATTTCCTGCACGGACAAGTCACGTGCCATAATACCCGTACCTCACTGACAGGCCCTCGGCCTTACTCAGTCCTCAACCTCTCTAGTCTCTCGGGTTCTCAGAAATAACAAAGATCACCCCAAACAAAGATAACATAGTAAATCAACAAATATCAAGAAAGATTGAGGTATGCTGCACAAGTAAAATCATGACTGAGTACAAGACAATAATTAGTAAATAATTCAACAAGTAGGCGACCTCTATGGGTCCCAATAGTACTATCACATAGCCTAAGCATGATTTTTAACATGATTTACAGTCAAATTTCTTCAACACATAGAGAGCATATAGCTAACAATACATTATTCAACTATATAATTTTCACGGGACGGATCAAGTCCCAATTCCCTCGGTGCACGCCCACACGCCTGTTACCTTAGCATGTGCGTCACCTCCAAAATAATCACATGACACAAAATCCGGGGTTTCATACCCTCAGGACCAGATTTATAACTATTACTTACCTCAAAACATGAAATTCTTTACTCTGCTATGCCTTTGCCTCGCAAATCAGCCTCCGAATGCCTCGAATCTAGTCACAAATAATTCTTTTCAGTCAATAAAATTTATTGGAATTAATTCCACAAGAAAATACTAATTTTTTATAAAAATCTAAAATTTAGCTCAAAAATCGCACGTCTCGGAACCCGACAAAAACTACAAAATCCGAAAGCCCATTCAACTACGAGTCTAACCATACCAATTTTATCAAAATTCGACCTCAACTCAACCCTCAAATCTACAAATCTAATTTCCAAATTTTTAAGTTCCAATCTCCGATTTACACCTCAAAATCATGTAATCTAGTCGAATTATTCGATGATAATACAATATTATGGAGTAGAAATATTACAAGGGACTTACATCAAGTTTTCCTTGAAAATCTATCAAATATCGCCTCTCCTCAAGCTCCAATTTGTCAAAAATGGCGAATGGGACGAAATCCCTACTTTATAATTCTGCCAAGACTGCCTCCGTTCTGCCTCGATCTTGGCCTTCGATCGAGATCCTCGATCCTGGACCTCGATCATAGCCCTCGACCATGGCCTTCGATCATGTCTTTGACCCTGCCTTCGATCGTGGACCTTGACTCTAGCCTCGATTTATTTGGGCTCGATTTTCTGGGCTCGATTCTGGCAGAAGAAATTTCCAACATAAGGAAATTGCAGCAGCCGTTGTAGTTCAATTTTTGATCCGTTAATCATCCAAAACTCACCCGAGGCCTTCGGGACCTCAACCAAATATACTAACAAGTCCTAAAATATCATACGAACTTAGTCTAATCCTCAAATCACCTCAAACAACGCTAAAATCATGAATTATGCCCCAATTCAAGCCTATTGAACTTTGAAACTTTCCATTTCTACAAACAACACTGAAACCTATCAAATCACGTCCGATTGACCTCAAATTTTGCACACAAGTCATAAATGATATAACAGACCTATTAAAATTTTCAGAATCGAATTTCGGCCCCCATATCAAAAAGTCAACCCCCTAGTCAAACTTTCCAAAAATTCAACTTTTGGCATTTCAAGCCTAATTCCTCTACGGACCTCCAATATTTTTCCGGACACGCTCCTAAGTCCAAAATCACCATACGGAGCTATTGGAATCATCAAAATTCAAATTCGAGGTCGTTTACACATAGGTCCATATCCGGTCCACTTTTCTAACTTAAATTTTCAATTATGAGACTAAGTGTCTCATTTCATTCCGAATTCCTTCCGGACCCGAACCAACTAACCCGATAAGTCATAAATAAATTACAAGACATAAATTGAGCAGTAAATAGGGGAACGGGGTTATAATATTCAAAATGACCGGCCGGGTCGTTACATTCTCCCCCTCTTAAACAAATGTTCGTCCTCGAACGATTTTAGAATAATACCTGCAGTCTCAAATAAGTGTGGATATTTGTTCCGCATCTCCTGCTCAATCTCCCAAGTAGCTTCTCCGACTGGCTGGCCTCTCCACTGCACCTTCACTGATGCTATGTTCTTTGACCTCAGCTTTCCAACCTGCCGGTCTAAAATAGCCACCGGCTCCATATCATAAGTTAAATTACTGTCCAGCTGTACTGTACTGAAATCCAGAATGTGAGACGGATCCTCGACATACTTTCGAAGCATGGATATATGGAACACTGGATGAACACCTGATAGACTAGGTGGCAAAGCAAGTTCATAAGTCACCTCCCCAATTTCTTAAGTTTCCCAAAAGACCCAATATACCAAGGGCTCAACTTGCCTTTCTTCCCGAACCTTAACACACCCTTCATGGGTGAAATCTTGAGCAGAACCTTCTCCCCAACCATGTGAACAAAATCACGAACCTTCCTGTCGACATAACTCTTCTGTCTAGACTGTGCCGTGCGAAGCCGTTCCTGAATTACTTTTACTTTCTCTAAAGCATCCTGAACCAAGTCAGTACCCAATAATCTAACCTCACCCAGCTCAAACCAACCCACCAGAGACCGACATCATCTCCCATATAAAGCTTCATACGGAGCCATCTGAATGCTTGACCGGTAGCTATTATTGTAAGCAAACTCCGCGAGTGGCAGAAATTGATCCCAAGAACCCCCAAAATCAATGACACAAGCGCGTAGCATATCCTCCAATATCTGAATAGTATGCTCGGACTGTCTATCCGTCTGAGGGTGAAATGTTGTACTCAACTGAACTTGTGTGCCCAATTCTCGCTGCACTGCCCTCCAAAACTGTGAGGTAAACTGCGTACCCCGATCTGAAATAATGGACACCAGCATACCATGTAGGTGAACAATCTCGTGAATATAAATCCCATCCAATCGCTCCGAAGAATAATTAGTACCAACTGGAATAAAATGCGCAGATTTGGTCAACCGATCTACTATCACCCAAACAACATCAAACTTTCTTAAAGTCCGTGGGAGCTCAACTACGAAGTCCATGGTAATACGCTCCCACTTCCATTCTGGAATTTCAAGTCTCTGAAGCAATCCTCCTGGCCTCTGATGTTCATACTTTACCTGTTGACAATTTAGACACCGAGCTACAAACCCAACTATATCTTTCTTCATTCGCCTCCACCAATAGTGCTGCCTCAAATCCTGATACATCTTCGTGACGCCTGGATGAATAGAGTACTGCGAACTGTGAGCTTCCTGGAGAATCAGCTCATGCAAATCATCTACATTAGGTACACATAGCCTGCCCTGCATCCATAATACACTGTTATCTCCAATAGTGACTTCCTTGGCATCATCGTGCTGAACCGTGTCCTTAAGGACAAGCAGATGTGGATCATCATACTGGCGCTCTCTGATGCGATCATATAAAGAAGACCGAGAAACCACACAGGCTAAAACTTAATTCGGCTCGGAAACATCCAATCTAACAAACTGATTAGCCAAGTCCTGAACATCCAAGGCTAAAGGCCTCTCTGCTACCGGTAAGTATGCTAAGCTGCCCAAACTCTCCGCCTTACGACTCAAGGTATCGGCCACCACATTGGCCTTTCTGGGATGATAGAGAATGGTGATATCATAATCCTTAAGCAACTCTAACCTCCTTCGCTGCCGCAAGTTAAGATCCTTCTGTTTAAACAAATGTTGTAGACTCCGATGATCGGTATATACCTCACAGTGGACACCATACAAGTAATGCCGCCAAATTTTCAATGCATGAACAATAGCTGCTAACTCAAGATCGTGGACTGAATAATTTTTCTCATGTACCTTTAACTGTCTGGACGAATAGGTAATCACCCTACCGTCTTGCATCAGCACTGCGCCGAGACCAATACGCGATGTGTCACAATACACAGTATAAGAATCTGAACCTGTAGGCAACACCAATACTGGAGCTGTAGTCAAAGCTATTTTGAGCTTCTGAAAGCTCTTTTCACACTCATCTGACCACCTGAACGGAGCACCTTTCTGGGTCAATTTAGTCATAGGTGATGCAATAGACGAGAATCCCTCCATAAAACGATGATAATAACTGGCCAAGCCGAGAAAACTATGAATCTCAGTAACTGAAGATGGCCTGTGAAAACTCTGAACTGCCTCTATTTTCTTTGGATCCACCTTAATTCCTTCACTAAACACTATAACAACAACAACAACCCAGTAAAATCCCACTAATGTGTATCCCAAGAATGCCACCGAACTAAGCCAGAACTCGCACTTAGAGAATTTTGCATAAAGTCTCTCCTCTCTCAGCCTCTGTAATACAATCCCAAGTGTTGTGCATGCTCTTCCCAGCTATGTGAGTACACCAAAATATCATCAATAAATACCATTACAAATAAATTATGGAATGCACTATTCATCAAATGCATAAATGTTGTTGGGCCATTGGTTAGCCCAAAAGACATCACAAGGAATTCATAGTGGCCATAACGAGTTCGGAATCCGAATCCCGAATTTTCAACTGGTGATACCCTGATCTCAAATCAATTTTGGAGAACACCCTCGCTCCGTGAAGCTGGTCAAATAAGTCATCAATACGCGGCAATGGATATTTATTCTTGATTGTAACTTTGTTCAACTGCCTAGTACCATCTTTCTTCTTCACAAACAGAACTGGTGTACCCCAAGGTGACATACTAGGCCTAATAAACCCCTTTTCAAGGAGTTCCTGAAGTTGCTCTTTCAATTCTTTTACCTCAGCTGGTGCCATACGATACGGAGGAATAGAAATAGGCTGAGTGCCCTACACCAAGTCAATACCGAAATCAATATCCCTATCGGGTGGCATACCCGGCAGGACTCCAGGAAATACATCAGGAAAAGCCTCGCACGACCTGTACTGAATCAATAATAGGAGTATCAGCATCAACATCTCTCAAAAAGGCCAAATATGACAGACATCCCTTTCCAACCATACGTTGGGCTTTCAAATAAGAAATTACCCTGCTAGGAACAAAATTTAGGGAACCTCTCTATTCAACCTTTGGCAACCCCGGCATCGTCAACGTCACGATTTTTGCGTGACAATCCAGAATAGCATGACATGGAGACAACCAATCCATACCCAGGATTACATCGAAATCAACAATACTGAGTAATAAAAGATCAACTCTGGTCTCCAGTTCCCAATAGTTACCACACATGACCAATACACACGATCCACAATAATAATATTGCCCACCAATGTAGATACACAAACAGGTAAAACTAAGGACTCACAGGGCATATCCAAATAATGAGCAAAATATGATGATACATATGAATAAGTGGAACCAGTGTCAAATAATATAGAAGCCTCCCTGTGGCACACTGAAACAATACCCGTGATCACTGCATCTGAAGCAACAACATCTGGTCTGGCAGGAAAGGCATAGAATCGAGCCTGCCCGCCACCTGATCGGCCTCCCCCTCTTGGGCGATCCCTAGCTACCTAACCCCTACCCCGAGCTGGCTGGGCGGGTGATATAAATGTTGGCGCTGGTGCCGTTGGTCGATAACTCTGCTGTGGAGCCCCACTCAACAGCCTAGGACAATCTCTCTTGAAATGACCCAATTCTCCGCACTCGAAACAACCCCTCCTCTGATAGAACTGCTGCTCCTGATAACCCGAAGAATTACTTGTAGAAGCCTGAGCAGACGAGGCATGATGAGAACTCTGCATTAGTAGTGCACTGAATGAAGACTGGCCTGGGTGAGCACTGTAAGAACTGTGGCTGGCTGATGCACAACGATAATCTAGACGATCCACCTGAGCGTGTCTGTAAGAACGGCCCCTACCGCGGTAAAACTGACCCCCTGAAGGAACACCGCTGAAATCACCGAAACCCCGAGGCCTCTTAGCCTCCCTCTCAACCCACTCCTGGCTGCGAACCATCTCAATCTGATAGAGCAATGTCAACAACCTCGTCGAAAGTAGCACCAGACACTCTCTCTCTAGTCATGAGTAATCGCAACTGAAAAGTGAGGCCATCTATGAATCTCCTAATCCCTTCCCTGTCTGTGGGAATCAACCAGATAGCATGACGGGCCAATTCTAAAAATCTCATCTCATACTGTGTCACAGACATATCGCCCTGATGAAGCTGCTCGAACTGCCTGTACAGCTCCTCTCTACGGGACTGAGGCACGAACTTCTCCAGGAATAGATCGGAGAACTGCTGCCAGGTAAGGGGTGCTGCACCGACCGGCCTACACCTCTCGTAAGAGTCCCACCATCTGAAGGATGCCAAAGAAAACTGAAAAGTAGTGAATGAGACCCTGTGGTCTGTAGAATACCCGCTGTCCGAAGCATCCCTGATACTTATCCAGAAAATCCTGGGTATCCTCTGACTCGGCACCGCTAAAAGGTGGAGGTTGAAGCCTCTCAAATCTCTCAAGTCTCCTCTGCTCATCATCTACCATAACAGGAACTACCGAGGCCTGAGCGGCTGCAGCCGGCTGGGCTGGTAGTGCTCCCGGTATATGAAGTTCCTGTGCTACCTGATCTGGAGTACGGGCAATAGGGGTATGAGTACCTTCCCCGGCTTGAGAAGTGGTAGGTGCGGCCTGAGCTGAAACCACCTGAGAAAGACTAGTGCAGGCTGCCAATATCTGGGCCAAAGTCTCCTGAAGGCCTGGAATCTCAATGGGCACAACTGGTTCCTGAGCTGATCCTGTCGGCTCAGCTATATCCGGAATCTGCTCCTGAGCTGGAGCAATTGGTTGTACTATAGGTGCTGGTCCAACTGTGGTACGAGCTACACCTCGACCTCTACCTCGACCTCAGCCCCGGCCTCTCGCGGCCCTAACTGGTGGCACTGGTGGCTGACCGTACGATCTGGTATTACGTGTCCTCACCATCTGTGAGAGAATAGAATAGCAGAAATTTAGTTTCCAGAATCAACAAATTCACACGACAGAATACAAGAAAGTATAATTTTCCTAAGGGTTCTGCAGCCTCTCGAAGATACACACAGACGTCTCCGTACCGATCTGCAAGACTCTACTAAACCTGCTCATGACTCTTGAGACCTATGTAACCTAGTCTCTGATACCAACTTATGACGACCCAAAATCCCAACCTGTCGTGACGGCACCTATCTCGATACTAGGCATCCGATAATCTCGATAAACTACAATTTCTCTTAAGTTTGAAAATACAATAATTTAATACAATACAAAATCTCACAAATACTAACATGAACACTCCCCAAAACCTGGTGTCACTGAGTACATGAGCATCTAATATGAATACAAGTCTGGAAAATATGGTCTATAATAGTCTGAGATCAAATACAATAAACAAGGAGATAGAGAAGGAGAGATAAGGTCCTGGAAACACGGCAGCTACCTCAAAATCTCTTGAAAATCAACTGCGCGAAATGATCAGCACCTGCTATATCCAGGAACACCAGGATCTGCACACGAAGTGCAGGGTGTAGTATGAGTACAACCAACTCAGCAAGTAATAATAATAACTAAGGAACTGAAGATAATGACGAGCTACACAGTTATAGTTCACTTTCAGTAATTCCAGTAAAGAATAGACATGCTTTCAAATCCGGCAGTTTAAGTCAAATCAATTTTATACAGTTCAATTTTATGTAATCCGGATATACAATCTTTCAGAGATTTCACAATAATGACAGATAGCAACCAAGTGCAACAACAAATGCAAAGCAAGTACAACCTCTCAGGAAATAATCACTCAACTCATCACCACAACTCAACCACTCGGCTCTCAGCCCTCGGCACTCACACTCAATGGGTACCCGCGCTCACTGGGGTGTACAGACTCCGGAAAGGCTCCTACAGCCCAAGCGCCATAATCTGCACGGANTCACGTGCTATAATATCCTACACGGACAACTCACGTGCCATAATATCCTTACCTTACCGAAAGGCCCTCGGTCTTACTCAGTCCTCAACCTCTCTAGTCTCTCGGGTTCTCGGAAATCACAAAGATCAGCCCAAACAAAGATAACATAGTAAATCAACAAATATCAAGAAAGACTGAGGTATAATGCACAAGTAAAATCATGACTGAGTACAAGATAGCAATTAACAAATAATTTAACAAGTACGCGACCTATGTGGGTCCCAACAGTACTATCACATAGCCTAAGCATGATTTTTAACATGATTCACAGTCAAATATCTTCAACACATAGAGAGCATATATCTAACAATAAATTATTCAACTATACAGTTTTTCACGGGACGGACCAAGTCCCAATTCCCTCGGTGTACGCCCACACGCCCGTCACCTAGCATGTGCGTCACCTCCAAAATAATCACATGACACAAAATCCGGGGTTTCATACCCTCAGGACCAGATTTATAACTATTACTTACCTCAAAACGTGAAATTCTTTACTCTACTATGCCTTTGCCTCGCAAATTTGCCTCTGAATGCCTCGAATCTAGTCACAAATAATTCTTTTCAGTCAATAAAATTTATTGAAATTAATTCCATAAGAAAATACTAATTTTCCATAAAAATCCAAAATTTAGCTCAAAAATTGCACGTCTCGGAACCCGACAAAAAGTACAAAATCCGAAATCCCATTCAACCACGAGTCTAACCATACCAATTTTACCAAAATCCGACCTCAAATCAACCCTCAAATCTACAAATCTTATTTCCAAATTTCTAAGTTCCAATCTCCGATTTACACCTCAAAATCATGTAATCTAGTCGTATTATTCGATGATAATACAATATTATGGAGTAGAAATGATTACAAGGGACTTACCTCAAGTTTTCCTTGAAAATCTATCAAAAATCGCCTCTCCTCAAGCTCCAATTTGTCAAAATGGCGAATGGGACGAAGTCCCTGCTTTATAATTCTGCCCAGATTGCCTCGGTTCTGCCTCGATCTTGGCCTTCGATCGAGATCCTTGATCCTGGACCTCGATCATGACCCTCGACCCTGGCCTTCGATTATGTCTTCGACCCTGCCTTCGATCATGGCCCTCGACCCTGGGCTCGATCGTGGCCCTCGACCCTGGGCTCGATCGTGGCCCTCGACTCTGGGCTCGATTCTGGGCTCGATTCTGGCAGAAGAAATTTCCAACATAAGGAAATTGCAGCAGCTGTTGTAGTTCAATGTTTGATCCGTTAACCATCCGAGACTCACCCGAGGCGCTCGAGACCTCAACCAAATATACTAACAAGTCCTAAAACATCATACAAACTTAGTCTAATCCTCAAATCACCTCAAACAACTCAAAAACCATGAATTACGCCCCAATTCAAGCCTATTGAACTTTGAAACTTTCATTTCTACAAACAATGCCGAAACCTATCAAATCACGTCCGATTGACCTCAAATTTTGCACACAAGTCATAAATGATATAACAGACCTATTAAAATTTTCAGAATCGGATTTCGACCCCGATATCAAAAAGTCAACCCCCGGTCAAACTTTCCAAAAATTCAACTTTCGGCATTTCAAGCCTAATTCCTCTACGGACCTCAAAACATTTTTCCGGACACGCTCCTAAGTCCAAAATCACCATACAAAGCTATTGGAATCATCAAAATTCAAATCTGAGGTCGTTTACACATAGGTCCATATCCGATCCACTTTTCTAACTTAAATTTTTAATTGTGAGACTAAGTGTCTCATTTCATTCCGAATTCCTCCCGGAACCGAACCAACTAACCCGATAAGTCATAAATCAATTACAAGACATAAATTGAGAAGTAAATAGGGGAACGGGGTTATAATATTCAAAATGACCGGCCGGGTCGTTACAGGTCAACTCTTACAACTAAGGCCTGCAACCAAGGGACTAAGTGCCCCTAGTCAATCCAAAACTCACCTAAAATCAAACCAATCACCCTGGCAAGTCGTGTAACCACAAATACACATATGCGAAACATCAAATACGGGAATCAGGGCTAAAATACTTAGAATGATCGGCCTGGTCATTACATTTTTCCCCTCTTAAACAAATTTTCATCCTTGAACGAGTATAGAGACATACATGAAGTGCTGAAAAGGTGAGGATAACGGCTGGAATATCATGCTCGGTCTCCCAAGTCTCCTCCTTGGACAATTGACCCCTCCGCTGAACCTTCACTAAAGCAATATTCTATGACCTAACTTCCGGACCTGCCTGTCCAATATAGCCACCGGCTCCTCAATATAAGTCATATCCTTGTCCAATTGGACTGAGCTAAAATCTAATATATGAGATGGATCACCAAAATACTTCCAGAGCATGGAAATATGGAACACTGGGTGAACTCCTGATAAGCTGGGTGGCAATGCAAGTCTGTAGGACACCTCACCAACTCTTTCAAGGATCTTGAAAGGACTAATATACCTAGAGCTCAACTTTATCTTCTTCCCGAACCTTATCATACCCTTCATGGGTGAAACTCTGAGCAAGACCCTTTCTCCCACCATGAATGCTACATCAAGAGCCTTCCGATCAGCATAACTCTTATGTCTAGACTGTGCTGTACGAAGCCTATCCTGAATCAACTCGAGTTTCTCCAAGGCATCCCGGTTCAGATCAGTATCCAACAAACTAGCCTCTCTCGGCTCAAACCAACCAATTAGAGAACGGCACTGCCTCCCATATAAAGCCTTATAAGGAGCCATCTGAATACTCGATTAGTAGTTGTTGTTGTAGGCGAACTCTAACGGTAGGAACCGATCCCATGAACCCCCAAAATCCATAATACATGCACATAGCATGTCCTCCAAGATCTGAATGTTGTGCTCAGACTACCCATCCGTCTGGGGATGAAATGTCGTGCTCAGCTCTACCTGTGTGCCTATCTCATGATGAACAGCTATCCAGAAATGTGATGTCAACTGCGTGCCTCAATAGGAGATAATAGACACCGGCACACCATGAAGATGAACAATCTCACAGATATATATATCTGAGCCAGCGGCTCTGAAGAGTAGGTAGTCACAACTGGGGTGAAGTGTGCAGACTTGGTCAGTCTTTCCATAATAACCCACACTACGTTAAATTTCTTCAAGGTCCATGGAAGTCCAACAACAAAATGTATGGTGATACGCTCCCACTTCCACTCTAGAATGTCAAGTCTCTAAAACAAATTGCCCGGCCTCTGATGCTCGTACTTCACTTGCTGACAGTTCAAACATCGAGCCACATACTCCACAATATCATTCTTCATTCTTCTCCACCAGTAGTGCTGCTTCAAATCCTGATACATCTTTACGGCACCCAGATGAATGGAATACCGCAAACTGTGGGCCTCCTCAAGAATAACCTCATGCAACCCATCCACATTGGGCACACAAATCCGGCCCTGCATCCACAACACCCCATCATCTCTAATAGAAACCTCCTTGGCATCACCGTGATACACCGTGTCCTTAAGGACAAGCAGATGGGATCATCATACTGATGTGCCTTGATGCCGCTCATACAAATAAGACCGAGAAACCACATAGGCAAGAACCCAGCTAGGCTCCGAACATCCAACCTCACGAACTGATTGGTCAAATCCTGAACATCCAGTGCTACTGGTCTCTCTCCAACTGGAATATAAGCAAGGCTACCCATCCTCTCAATCTTCCTACTCAAGGCATCAGCTACCACATTGGCCTTCCCGGGATGGTAAAGAATGGTGATGTCATTATCCTTTAACAGCTCTAACTACCTCCGTTGCCTCAAGTTCAGATCCTTTTGCGTAAACAAGTATTGTAGACTCTTATGATGTATGAATACCTCATAAGACAAGATGTAAAGATACTGCCTCCAAATCCTCAATGTGTGAACAATGGCTGCCAACTCTATATCATGTACTGGGTAGTTCTTTTCATGGGGCTTCAACTGACACGAAGCATAAGCAACTCTTATATCAACATGCACCCAATGCCAATCCGCGAAGCATCAACATAAATTGTATAAGAACCCAATGCTGAAGGCAAAACTAGAATTGGAGCTATGGTCAAGGCAGTCTTGAGCTTCTGAAAGCTCTCCTCTCACTCGTCAAACCACCTGAATGGGGCATCCTTCTGAGTCAATCTAGTCAAATGAGCTGTGATGGATGAAAACCCCTCTATGAAACAACGATAATACCCAGCCAAGCCTAGAAAACTCCGAATCTCAGTAGCATAAGACGGTCTGGGCCAACTTGGAACTGCCCCGACCTTTTTTAGATCCACCTTAATCCTCTCAGTAGACACTTGACCCAAAATGCCACTCAATCAAGCCAAAACTCACACTTGGAGAATTTTGCATATAACTTCTTCTCTCCCTCAAGGTCTGGAGCACGATCCTCAAGTGTTGCTCATGATCCTCCCGGCTGGCAGAGTACACCAATATGTCGTCAATGAACACAATGATGAAAGAATCAAGATATAGCCGGAAAACATTGTTCATCAAGTACATAAATATTGTTGGGGGATTGATCAGCCCAAATGACATCACCAAAAATTGGTAGTAACCATAGCGAGTCCTGAAAGCAGTCTTCAGAATGTCTGAATCCAGAATCTTCAACTGATGGTACCCTAACCTCAAATCAATATTTGAGAATACCTGAGCACCCTAAAGTTGGTCGAATAAATCATTAATACGCGGTAGTGGGTACTTGTTCTTGACTGTAACTTTGTTCAGCTACCTGTTAGAGTTATCTTTCTTCTTCACAAATAGAATTGAAGCACCCCAAGGCAAGACGCTTGGTCGAATGAAACACTTATCAAGCAACTCAAAAAGTTGTTCTTTTAATTCCTTCAACTTCAGTGGTGCCATACGATATGGTGGAATAGAAATGGGTTGAGTGTCCGGCACTAGGTCAAAACCAACATCGATATCCCTATCAGTCGGCATGCCCGATAGGTCTGCTAGAACCACATATGGGAAATCAGTCACCACCAGAACTGACTCAACGACAGGAGTATCAACACTAACATCCCTCACAAAGTCTAGATATGCCTCGCACCCCTTCTCAACCATTCGTTGTGCCTTCAGAAAGGACACCACCCTGCTAGGAATGTAATCCAATGTACCTCTCCACTCCAATTGCGGAAACTATCCAATATCACAGTCTTGGCATGGAATTCCAAAATAATGTGATAGGGAGACAACCAATCTGTACCCAATATCACGTCAAAGACCACCATACTGAGTAGCAAAAGATCAACTCTGGTCTAACAACCACCGATAATGACCAAACATGACTTATAAACACGATCTACAATAATAAAATCTCCCACAGACGTAGATACATATACAGGGTCACTCAAAGAATCACGAGATATATCCAAATATGGAGCAAAGTAAGATGACACATATGAATAAGTGGAACCCGAATCAAATAAGACTGATGCATCCCTTTGACAAACCGGAACAATGCCTGTGATGACAACATCTGATGTGACCGCATCCGTCCTACTAGGAAAATCATAGAAACGAGCCTGGCCTCCCCATCTAGGGCGACCTCTACCCGCTTGACCTCCACTCCTAGCTGGCGGTGTAGGTAAAGCAGCAACTGGAGTAGCAACCATGGCCCGTGAACCCTAGGGACCTTGTGGAATGCGTGAAGCCTGTGTAGTCTGTGGAGGTGTACCCGTCCTAAGTCTAAGATAGTCCCTCACCATATGCATGGTATCCCCACACTCGAAACAATCTCTTGGCGGGAGTGGCTATTGAAACTGAACCTGACCCGGTCGGCTAGACTAACCGCTGAAGGCACTTTGTGCAGGAGGTGAACTGGAAAGTGGTTGTGCATAATGGGCGATATGAGACTTCGGAATGGCTAGAGCACTATGAGTAGCTGGAAGTGTTGAATGAACTAGTCAACTCACATAACCTCTACTGTGACGAGCTGCAACTGGAGCGCGGGCACTAATATATCCTCCAGAATCTCGAGGCCTCTTGGCCTCCTTATCGTCCCTCTCCTAGCCCTGCATACGCTACATCCTCCAAGCGATATTACAACCTACTAAAATGGAGTATCTATATCCAACTCTCGAGCCATGCTGAATATAAGACCATAACTGAGCCCCTCGATAAACCTGCGGACTCGCTCTCTGACTATAGAAACCAGAGCGGGTACATGAAGGGACAACTCACTAAACCTGATGGCATACTCCAACACCGTCATAGTCCCTTGAGCAACTGCTCAAACTCTGTGCGCCATGCATCCCAAAGGGTCTGGGGAACAAACTCCCTCAAGAACATATCCGAAAACTGAGCCCAAGTGAGTGGGGCTGCATCAATTGGCCTACCCTCCTCATAAGCCCGCCACCACCTATATGCTGCTCCTGACAGCTGAAATGTAGTAAAGGCAACTCCGCTCACCTCCACAATGCCCATGGGGCAGAGAATACCGTGGCACTTGTTTAAAAAGCCATGTGCATCCTCAATAACTGCAACTTTATAAGTAGGAGGTTCATACTTTTTAAACCTCTCAAGTCTCCTTTGCTCCTCCTCTGATGCCTCTGGCCTGACCTCAGGCTGAACCGAAATAATGGGTTGTGTTAGCATCACTCCCAGAACCTAATCAATATGGACATGCTGCTCTAGAGCACGGGCCGCGGGAGTCTGAGCTCCTCCCCCAGCTTGAGATGTAGCTGGTGCGACCAGGATCTATCCCGACTGAGCTAAAGTGTTGAAAATACTAAAAAATGTGCTAGGTCTCCTAGAGTGCAGGGGTAATAACAGGCCCTCGGGTTCCTGTCCCCCAACCGGAGCTACTGGTGGCTCATCGGTCGATGCTCTGGTAGGTTCTCTAGCTACAACACGTGCCCCTCCTCGGCCTCTCGCGGCTCTAGCAGGGATGCGGGTGTCTGATCATCTGATACAGCAGTGCGCGACCTCTACCCTCCTTAGTTCTTCCTAGCACACCGCATTTAAAACATATAGCACAGCGCTGACAATGTTCAACTACTAACTCTTCAACCGTTTTCTTAGGCTGGTTGTACTCCATCTTTACAGCATTTAGAGTTCAATATCAAGAATATTTTCTTCAAGAGTTCTTCAACAAAAGAAATTTTGAAGATAAGTTAACTAAACAAAACTAAAACTAAGAGGAAAAAAAATTAAAAGCTAATTCCTGAATTAGCACTACAACTATTTCAAACACTATTGATTGCCACACCCCACACTTAAACCATTGCTCGTCCTCGAGCAATCAAACTACACTTTATATAGACACGACCTTTTAAAAAACTCTCATAACTCATTATACCAAGAATATTTAAGATAGACTAAGCATTTCAGTGTAACATTTTAGCCTCAAGATTTGACTCACAAGTACCACTCATTGTACACAACTCGCTCACTTACTCCAATATAGAGGTCAATGACATTACCTTTCCTTCATGAATCAAGTGCCCTCACACAACAATAGAGAGTAGTTCCACACACAATAGACATTAAGAACAACTAGGAACTCAAGATAGAAAGAATTCACTCACTCTCAGAAATAACATTCATATGCCATAAAAGATGAACCATAAGTTTGCCCGTAACGTACTACTCCACTAATTGAGCTCATTCGGTTGAGGATCAAGTAGGACTTTAATTGATTGTAATATAAGCTGTGGGACGGGTATGATACATTTAAATATAATAGTGACTACACCTCCTTAAGCACTTTAATACATATAATTTACCTTTAAAAACCCCACGCCTATGTCAAACCATAACTCCACTTTCACATCAATATATATTAACTCCCTACTCCTTTAAGCACAATTACATCAAGAGTTACCACTATCAAGGAATATTTTTCACAACCAAATAATTATTTCTTCTTTCTTTTTCAATTCAAGTGGCACTTACTTTTTAAAAACCGTGCACCTTTCTCCTTATTTCAATAGTTCCACTCAAAAGCCAAACCAATCACCCCCAACTTCAACTTTTACACAGTTTATTACAATTTCAAGTGCTCATGAGAGGTACAAGGTTCAAATACATGATCGATTCAAACAAATGAGTAGGGCTTGTAATGTGGTTGCCAAAGAAACAAGATTATAGGCTCAAAGAGGTTAAGTAAGATACATAACAATTAGGTGGGTGAAAGCATATAACTGGCTCAATAAAGAAATGTCTATATCACTTCCAAGACTGAGTAAAATTACTATTTCACTTCGTAAACACACGGGGCAAGTTCTAGGCATCAAATGCAATACACAGAATGACACAAAAACCTCAAACTCATATGGAACCTAACTCACTCGGGATTAGATTATCAAGATACTCTAGTTAAAGCAGTAAAGCAAAGTTAAGGTCATATAATTTAAGGTCCTCATACAAGAGTCAAAAACTAAGTGTAAGTGTCACAACTAAAGCACTCGCTATTCTCAAGGTATAATAAAGTTAAGAGATATTGCCTCCAATTCAAATCATAGCACAAGGTTTCCTACTATTCTACAAAACAAAAACTAACTACTTCCGGTTCAAACAAAACCCTTGAAAAAGAACTGCGGCACAAAGAAAAACCAAGGGGGAATTAATACACTAACTACAAAAGAAAATCTTTTTGTCTTTTCCTTTCGATTTTAATCCCTCAAAAAATCCGTTGAATGATATCCATCGTCGGGAAAAATCAAAAATTTTAAATTTTTTATGGTTTTTAAATTTTTTTGTCTATCTCTAACTACTAAAAAGCAAAACTAAAACTAATATACATACATACATACATACATACAAATATATCCCCCACCCCCATACTTTAAGTTGTGGCATGTTCCCATGACACACAATTAAAAAGCATAAAGTAGAGGAAACTTCCCCGAATTTTCTTCTTTTCCGAGGACTTATGAACTTCATCCCTAATTCTGAATTCATTCCTCGTTTTCGCTCCTTGGGATTCTTTATGGAGCTCATTAAGCTCAAGTCCTTTGATACCTGCAAGACCCGCTCTTTTCTTTCTTTCTTATCCTCATCTTGAGAGGTGAATTGCTCGTTCATGATCATTCTCAACTTGTTCCTGCATTCTTTCACAGGATCAATCCATACATATTCCTGTAAATCCCCTTTAATAAAATCCACATGATCAAGGTTAGAATAAGAAAACACAGAAGAAAGGTCAAGTGAATATTCCTCTGGTATGTCCAAGATCATTTGTTTCTCATTCTCTTCTACTAAAGGTTGCAAATGTGAAAAGGTGGATGGGGGTTTAAACTCTTCTTCCGTTGCTTCACACTCAACCACAGCCTTATTCTCGATCATCTCAGTTGAATCCGAGTCTTCTTGTACCGTGGAAATCTCCCTCTATAGACGTTCATCCTCTTGAGTGGGCTCATTCTCCCAGGGTATCTCCTCCATTTATTCACCATCACAACGCAAAGAGCTTTCTGAGAGTACTTATTATTTGACTTACTTGCATTGTTAGGTTGTTAATGGCTTCATCATCTTGTGTAAATCTCTCTTCCACCTTATTTATGAACTTATACACAAGCTCTTCTAAACTACCATTCTCCCCTTGAGGTGGTTGTCTCACTTTGCTTCCATTCTAGTTATAATAAGGGTATCCATCCCAACCAGAGTCAAGATTGTTCCCATATGAATCCTCATACCTGTACGGACTAGAAACAGAGTGAGACTGTTCAAAATACGAACTATAGGAAGAATACATACCTTCTTTACAGTCAACCCATAGATGATTTCGACCGCATTCATAGCACACCGCTGACAATGTTCAACTTCTAACTCTTCAACCGTTTTCTTAGGCTGGTTGTACTCCATCTTTACAACATTTAGAGTTCAATATCAAGAATATTTTCAAGAGTTCTTCAACAAAAAAAATCTTGAAGACAAGTTAACTAAACAAAACTAAAACTAAGAGGGAAAAAATTTAAAAGCTAATTCCTGAATTAGCACTACAAAATATTTCAAACACTATTGATTGCCAATCCCCGGCAACGACGCCAAAATTTGATGAGCTATTAAACACACACTTAAATATGCTCTCTAGTCGAATATAGTATAATATAATATCGTATCCACATGGATTGGAGTTAAACAATATTTTCATAGTTTATAGCTTGATTGTTATCCAAGATGATCAACAATTGAGATTTGTGTGATAATACTAAAAATTTTCTAAGAGTCTAAACTACTGACGAATGACACTCGAAACAAGAGTAAGCAAAGAAGATATCAATAGGAAAAAATAGGGGTTGATTGGATAGGTGCAAGATACTTGTCTGGGATTTAACTCTAGTTAATTCACTTCTAATATTCAAGTGAGTCTCTTGAATTCACTCAATTATTAGTTCAAACGCTCAGTGGAAACTCCTCTCTCGATTAAGTCTCAACCTCACAAGATGAACTAAGTTAAGCTCGGTGAAGAAATGTAAGAATTCGTAGTGGATTGGTCTTTAGGAGAACCTCTTTCGATTATCCTCCTAACTAGGTCTAAACAATAATTCAACTAGCCTCTTTCGATTACTAAGAAGAATCAATGAATTCAACCAACAAGAAAATACAAAAACATCACAAGTTATGCCTCTCTCGATTACATGAACATGTGAATATAGATGCAATAATTAAAATACCCAAAACGATTCAATGCAGAAAAACTAGAGTTAATATCCATAAAAAATTATTAACACACCAAATCCATCAATCCCTAAAGAGAACTACTCCATATATGTGGAGTAATTCATCACAAATAAAGTTAAGTTAAAGGAAAACATAAAACGATCCAAACTCTTGCCTTGAATGAGGATTGAATGATGAAATCCTTGTGCTCTTACTTCTCCCACTTCTCCTTAGCCTCCTTAGGTCTTAGATGTCTCAAAAGTCCAGAAAATAACATGTTTCCATGTATATATACCAAGTAGGGTCAGACCGAAACGAACACACCTTCTCCTACGCGAAATAGGACTCTTTCCGGAATAGGACGTACGCGGCCGCGCAGCTGGGAGTGTGCTCGCGCATATGGCCGCGCACTTTGGTCAGAACACTGCCTAACTTGCGCGCCCAGTGCGCGCTCGAGCACCTGGGTAGCCTCTGAACTTTGCCAATTTCTGACATAAATTTACACTGCTGCGTCGCACTAGTGTAGTTTTTCAGCAGTTGATTCTTCCTTGAATTTTGATGTCTAGCATTGATCCTCGCCCCCCAAACACGATTCCGGCTTATTCCTTTGGGCTTTTACTCAGACTTCAAAGCTCCAAATAACTTGAATTAGTTCCACAATATCTACATAAGACGGAACCAGTCCTACAAGGCATAAAATACACAATTAGTACAAAATACTAGTGATTGAAAGCTCAACTCAATTAAAGTACAGTAAATTAGAGTGCGATAAGCAACTAAAATACGCAATTATAGCCTACCATCAGTGTCCTCACCATTTTGTGAGAGAATAGAAAGACAAAGGCTCAGATTTGGTAATCAACAAATCCGCACGATAAGGAATCAAAGAAGTGCAATTTTCCTAATAGTTCTATAGTCTCTCGAAGATAAGTACAGACGTCTCCGTACCGATCTGCAAGACTAAGACTAAACTTTCTTATGACTCGTACCACCTATGAACCTAGAGCTCTGATACCAACTTATCACAATCCCAAATTCTCACCCTTAGGATGTTGTGATGGAACCTAGTTTCTAATACTAGGTAAGCCTAATAATCATTGAGAATTAGCAAAAATAACAACTAAAGTATTAAATTAAACTGATAAATCTCATAATAACACCAAAACGAAATAACAATCACATAATCTCCAAATCTGGTGGAACTAAGGCATAAGCTCTAAAGAAAATACATTAGTAATCTCTAAATACAACATTGTTTGATATGAAGATAAATACTAGTAAGTCGATCGACTAAGCAATCAATCATGGCTACTTTATCTAATCATGCTGAGATAATTGCTATTCATAAAGCAAGTCGAGAATGTGTGTGGTTGAGGTCTATAATACATCTTATTCGAGAAAAATCTGGTTTGAAGTGTGATAAAATACCCACGATTTTGTATGAAGATAATGTAGCACGCATAGCCCAATTGAATGGAGGATTCATAAAAGGAGATAGGACATAACACATTTCACCAAAGTTATTTTTCACACATGATCTTCAAGAGAATCGGGATATCAATGTGCATCAGATTCGTTCAAGTGATAATATGACTGATTTGTTCACCAAATCTCTACTGACGTCAACCTTCAAGAAGCTAGTGTACAAGATTGGGATGTGAAGGCTCAAAGATGTGAATTGATGCTCTCATCAGGGGGAGTTATATGCGTTGTACTCTTTTTTTCTTACAAGATTTTATCCCACGTGGTTTTCCTTGCAAGATTTTTAACGAGGCAGCCAAAAGGCATATTGTTAAACATGTGTACTCTTTTTTCTTCACTAGAATTTTTTTCCACTGAGTTTTATTTTAGTTAAAGTTTTAACGAGGAACATTATCTGTTGAATAGACATTCAAGGGGGAAGTGTTATAAATAGTTTCGTATTTAAGGTGAATGTCTATCTTTAGAGAGTTTTTAGAGTTTGTTACTTTATGGTTCAGTCATTTTTTCCCTATAAATAGAGGGGTTCTATCTACTGTAATTCATCCTAAATCAATAAAATTCACTCTCTTTTCTCTGCAATATTCTTCTTCTCTTTCATTGTTTTATTTCACCTTCCAATAATTTAAAGTTTTGGGCTTAATATAAATCCTTCTACGACCCAAATTTTAAGTCGACATGTGAGTACTTGTAAGGATTTAAATTTTAATTATAGAATACACTATAATTTTACTGGCTATAATAGGTAACTTTCTATCTTTTGTTGGTTACTAATTTATACTTGCTAAAAAAAACTCAAATTTAATTAGTTTCATGATAGTGTAGAATTCCTTACCTGTAAAAATTTAAAGTCATTATGGAAATTATATGTTAAAAACTGAAAAGGAAAACAAACGAGTTCGTACGCGAGTTGGTAAGTTCTGTCTCTCGTAACCTCATATATATTTGGTTCAAGGAAGATAAGGGGAAGGGTGAGGCCTTGGAGAAGAGTTTATTTCATTAGGAGAAGTATATTGTTCTTCTTCCTCTTTGGTTATTTGGAACATCAGAAGGTAACTGACTTACATTTACTTTCTCCTTTTCTTCAGAATTTTAAGATATTGAGAAGATTGACATGGCTCCTCGCCTTCAATTTTACATCCTAGAAAAGGGAAATAATATGTGGTCACCTATACTTTCGCTCTTGTAATGTTTCCTCGTTTCTCCCCAAACCAACAACACAAACTCAGATTGGGTCTGAAGAGGGTGGTATATAAGCAGATTTTACCCCTACCTAGTAAAGATAGAGAGGTTGTTTCCGACTTTCTCCCAAAACCAAAAAGAGCATTAGTTTCCATATGGGATTCTAACGTGATTTATAAAGCATTTGTTCACTTATAATGTTATGGTTTAGATTGTTCTTAGGTTTCGGCAAAAGTTGCTAAGCTAGTTTTTGTTGGAACATGATCTTAGCATACAATTTTTCAAATAATCATCTGAAAGCATTTAGATGCTCCATAAGGGTACACTTGACGTTCACAACCATAATCATTTTAGTAAAAGTTGCTTAAAGTGATAATTACCAGTAAACAGTAATAACTTGCTGGGAGTAAACATAGAGCACCCTCCCTGCGATCACCTGTTGGCCAAACTTTATCCACTGCTGATAACAGTTAAATTCGTAGAACTTGCTAAAAGCAGTAACAGATTTGGAATAAAGATGTGAACTTTGAGCCAAAAGGCTACGTTCTAAATGTATACCTAAATCTATCTATACTTGTTCTTTGCAAATAATATTGAATTCGACCTCAAAAACACTGCGTTTGCTAAAACCGCAAACCCATTATTGGATCCATCACTGCCTAAAGTAAACATTATCAGTAAGCGTTACAACATATTCCCGTTAAATTTACAACAAAGAGGGGTATTTCCACTCGCAAAGGAGAAATACTACATTTAATACATTCGAACGCCATTCAGCTAACATCATGCGTTGTGATGGGATTGTTACTTGATATACATGCAGACAAAAAAGGGTATTAACTCAACTAACATGCTAGGTTGAAAGAAAAGTAAGAGAACCTTAGTCTAAGTTTTGCTAACATCAAAGACAGTTTTCACTAGATTACAATTTGGTGATTTCTATTTCAACTCTAACAAGCACATAATACACAGCAAAATATTCACTCAAAAGCCTCTTAAAGAGCCTTGGCAAGTAAAAGAACAAAAGCAAAAAAGCCACATGCATCAAGAAAAATAAAACAGACATATCTTAAAGCTATGAAATAAGATACCAGCTTCTCAAGACCTAGAATTCTAGATCTTCTGAAAAAATGTCACATACTCTTTTGACTTCTATAAGTGATGTTTAGGTGCTGTCATCTCCGTTTCATTTTTAACACACAGAGAGTCATCCTCATAGGATTCTGTCTTGGAGATCAGACATCAAAGTGGATGCTAAGGAGGTAAGCTTCTTCCCAGTTTCTCCAGCAATATTTTTGATCGAGGAGATATCTTGTTGTGCCTGGAAGCATAAAAGGAGACTTTGAAAAGGAAGATCCAAACAATACCTTCACAAAGAAACTGGTGAAGAGCGAAGCATTGTGTATCAAAACTGCCACTATACCTGGAAAGAGAGCCGATTAATAAGTTCTCCTGCAGTGACGTTTAAAGCTGCCCCATCATCTTGACCAAATAGGTCAGCACTAGAGATGGCACTTGAACCCTAGGAATACAAAGAGGGAGAGAAAGTAGGTTTTAGAACCTGAATTTGCTTCTTCAGTTTTCAGGTAAACTTCATATAGTAGCAGAAGGATCAGCTTCAATATCAGATATCGAAGCAAACTTCGTCAATTAGTCCATTATGCATCATAAGCACATTCAAAACCATCAGACGAGCTAAGGTAATAAGTTGATAACCTAATTATAGCACTGTTATGAGCTGCACCAAACAATTGGCTTACAGATTATAATAATAGCTGAATCTGCTAAAATAAGCTCAAACGGGCAGTTATTAGAAGAATCCAGGGGTTGAATATTTTAGCAGTACATTAGACTATTAGAGAGCTCCACTATATTTTGTGAGTCATTAAAGATGCATTATTTTGACAACTTGTTTGCAATATGATCTGTGAAAGGCTTATTAGAAGAAGGTAAGTTGGTCCCGAGAAGTCTGTTAAATGTGTTTCAATAGGAAGAGGATCAGCTAAATCATGTACAGGCATTCTCTACCCCCTCAATTTCCCTATTAAACAGCATGATAAGTGTGAAACGAGAGAATAGAAAATTCCCTCAATTTCCTTAATCCTTATGTAAGAGTTTGACTTGAATTGGTGACTGAAAAGCAGCCAAAAAAGTTACAAAGAGACCGAAAAAGCTACTAGAAAAAGTGACAGGAAGAATGATCAGAAAAAAAAAAAGAAGAAGAGAGAACAGGATGAAAAATCACGTGCTGCCTGAACTGCCACCAAAAAAGAGGTCCAGTGCCTGCAAAATAGGTAAATGAAGCTGAAACGGCCACCAACAGATAGCACGTTTGCAGCATACCCCGAAAGGGAATTGGCTTATAATTCCTGAACCGGGATGTGCCAGTTAACGACAACTTCAGGAAATCTGGAGACGTCGGCAGGGGTCTTGGGAAGATATACTATCAACACATATACATTCATCATGTTCAGAACCCAAATCCTGGTTTCTAATGAATTATATACTTAGGAAGCTCTCACAACAAACTTTAATTAGATATACATTCAACTTAATGCAAATTCTCATTATTGAATGAGATAAAAATCAAAAGGAGAAACCAAGCGAAGGAACATAGGGGTACATATGCTGCTGTGAAGTAGGGATGCTTGTAGAAGTTAGGAATGGAAAAGATTCTGAAACCTATAAGGAATATTTTGTGTCGGGCACTGGTAGATGGCAATTCAAGGATTCAATGCTTACAAAAACAGTAGGTACACGCCTATATAAATGATAAGGACATACTAATACTTCCCTTGTCCTAAATTTGTTGCCCTATATTGATGGTTAAATACAAATTGACTTATTTAGTTTTGGAACATAAATTTAATTGTTTGATATCAATTCTATCCTAGTTTAATACTTTAATAAGTGTCTACTATTGTTAGTTAAACTGTGATAATGAGGTCAAATGTCATTCTAAAATATGGTCAAAACCACTTAAACCGGGAGGAGGGTGAATTAAGCAAGCATACCGAGAATTTCTGTAGAGAGACTGAGGATTCCATTTCAGATTTAGACTGATCACCAAAGAATTGAGCAGATGAAATAGATTTGGCATTAGAAAACTTCTTCCTTGCTTCATCAGTTTCCTCAATCTGATTAGAGTAGAATGCAATCAAATAAGGTAAAGCATCTTAATAGCAATGGATAAAGATCAAGAGGCAGATAGAAGGAAAAACTTGGATTCTACACAAACATCACAAGTAAACTTCTAAGAGATAGATCAGGAAGAAAACAACTGAGAGAGAAAAGGAACATAATCAAAAATAGAAACATCCAAAAACTAATGATGCAAAAAGAGAAGCAAGAACCTTCTTCTAGGCAGTCTAGGAATACCTAGAATATTTTAATAAGTAACCAAACACTAGAAAATTGAGGTACAAAAGGAGTAGGATGAAAATTAATCCTTTGTTGATTTTCCACAAGGATAGATATACTCTAACAAGCCCTGAAATACAGAAATTTGTTGGTGGGAAGGTCAGCGAGACAATAAGCATACTCCAGAACGCATGGGAATTTCATCAATGAAATAATATCTACAGAAGAATCCAAAGCTCCAATAGAACTGAGTCTTGCTTGTTGACAATCCAGGACACTCGAAACAGGATCAAAACAAACTTCAAGCGGCTTTACCAATTTTTAATAATTAAAGTTCCTCTCAATCCAAAAACTCAAGACCATGACAAGAATGACAAAGCCATATCAGTTTGGTGTTTCTCACAACCGATTCCTCTTTTATTAAGTAATTTCTTTTTTGGGGGGGTGGG
>AWOL01S0011708.1:225128-245827 GCA_000715115.1 Nicotiana otophora
GGAGGTTGATGAAACTATACGTCTCGCAGATTATACATGAACATACTCATGGCCCCTTTTCTTGCTCAGTTCCTCAAAAAAGGGATTCATTATCCCTCAAAAGATTATATATAAGGCGGGATTGATAAATTCAGCTCAATTCATCGAGATAAGCAGACATGCAAACAATCAGTAATTGAAGTAGAGGGTGAGAAGAAGAGAGATGCAGAGATGAGATGAAGAAGATGAGTTGGAATTATATTTTCTGTTAGTGTATTACATGTGAGTGGTCCCTTTTATAGACTCCACTTAACCGACTCTAACTAACTCGATATTCATATTTACACTTTAGTCCCTCAACTAGTTACAAGTGCATCCTAGTCTATACAACAATACTCCCCTTCAAGCTGGGGGATGAAACACATTGAACACACCAAGCTTGAACAAGAGAAAGTGTTGATGTGATGAACCCAAGCCTCTGGTCATGAGATCAGCCAACTGAAAACTGGTAGAAATATATTGAGGTGCCAACTGTCCATTTTTGATTTTCTCTCAAACAAAGTGGCATAGTTCTCGATGTGCTTAGTTCGTTCATGAAATATAAGATTAGCAGTTATTTGTATAGCTGCTTTACTATCACAGTGTAAAGACACTGGTTGCTGAACATGGACCTGGAGTTCCTTGAGTAATCTTAAGAACCATGTGATTTCTGCAGCTGTTGCTGCTAGACTCCTGTACTCAGCTTCAGCTGAGCTCCGACTGGTAATTTGTTGCTTATTTGACTTCCATGAAAGTAAAGAATCTCCTAGTTTGATAATATACCCTGTGACAGATTTCCTAGTATTAGGACAGGAGGCCCAATCTGAATCACAATAAGCAGACAATGTGTCTATAGGCCCTGTGCTTAGCAAAATACCAAGACCTGGGATGTCTTTACATATCTCACTACTCGCAATGCTGCATCCCAATGAGATTGTTTGGGATGCTACATGAACTAATTGAGCACCTGGACTGCAAAACTGAGATCTGGTCTGGTGATGGTCAAGTAGAGCAGCTTCCAAGTGAGTCTTTGTTAGCTCCCTATATCTTCCAATTCTTCATCCCCATTCACCCCAACATGTTTGTCATAGTCAATAGTGGTCAATTTCTGGTTGAGCTCTATGAGGGTGGAGATTGATTTAGCTCCTGCAAGCCCAACCTCTGATATCAATTGAAGGGCATACTTCCTCTATGTGAGCAAGATCCCTTTCTTTGATCTTAGAACCTCAATGCCAAGGAAATATCTCAGCTCCCCTAAATCCTTAACTTTAAAAGAATTGTGCAGTGTCTGTTTGGCTTCATTTATTAGTTCTGCATTGCTTCCAGTGATGAGCAAGTCATCCACATACACTAAGATAATAACAATGTGAGAGTTCGTATTCTTAGTGAAGAGTGAATGATGATAAGCACTTTGATGGTACCCTGCTTCCACCAAAGCCTCAGTCAATTTAATATTCCATTGCCTTGACGCCTGATTGAGACCATACAGTGATATAAGTAATTTGTAGACCTTGTACTTCCCTTGTTTCTGGAAACCTTAAGGTAGATCCATGTAAACATACTCATAAAGATCTCCTTGCAGAAATGCATTATTGACATCCATTTGAAATAGATTTCATCCTCTAGAAGCTGTTATGCTTATGATTGTTCTCATAGTAATCATTTTTTGCTACAGGAGAGAAGGTCTCATGATAGTACAACCCTTCTTGCTGTGTGTAACCCTTTGCTACCAGTCTAGCCTTATATCTCCCTATTTCCCCATTTGCCTTATATTTTATCTTAAATACCCATTTGGATCCTATGGCCCTTTTTCCAACAGGTAGGTCAACAATTTCCCATGTGGTATTGTCCTCAAGAGATTTAATCTCCTGTGACATTGCTTCTACCCAATTTTTGTCCAGACAAGCTTCCTTGAAGCTCTTTGGCTCAACTGTTAATAAAAACACACCCAAATAGTCTTTGTAGTTTGTTGACAGATGAGTGTACGACACAGTGTTTGAGATACAATAAGGATAGTTCTGGGTGCTAGAGAATGTAACATAATCCTTCAGCCGGATGGAAGGTTTTGAAATTCTACTTGATTTCCTGACAGTAGCTTCATCTGCAGGAACTCCCTCCATAAGTGATTGATCTGTGACTGGTTGCACTTCAACTGATTTTACAGACTGATGTATAGTGGATGTATCAGCTGAATCTACTGTCTGAGGGTCTACTGCATGTGTTTATTCCATGACTAGTGCAGGTGATGGATGATTATGTGGAGATTCAATTGGGTGGTAGTAATGTATGGTTCTTCAGTGGCTACCTACTCCTCGTCATGAGGGGCCTGCTCCCCATCATGAGGGGCATGAATCATTTGTCCAGGCATGAGTTCATTTGTGTCAATAGAAGGTTTACCACATGAAAACAGGTCTTCAGTGATCTGAGTTCCTTCCTTGAAAGGAAAGACTTGTTCCCTAAATGATACATCTCTGCTAACAAACACTCTTATCCTATCTAGGTCATACAACATGTATCCTTTTTGATTTTCTGAGTAGCTTATAAGAACTGACTTTCTTTCTCTTGAGAAAACTTATCACCTCCAGGCAAGTTACTTGCAAAACACATACAACCAAACACCCTCAAGTGCTCTTTCTTTGTTGGTTTATCATGCAGTACTTCATATGGACACTTGCCTTACAGCACTCCTGTGGGCAGCTTATTTATCAAATATGTTGTTGTTCTAACACAGTCACTCCAGAATCTCATTGGCACTGAGCTTTAGAACATCAGTGCCCTTGTAACTTCTAGGATGTGCCTATTGTCATGGCCCGACCTCGGGGAGCGCGACCGACACTCAACCAAGATACCCTAGTCAAGCAAGCATGTACAATGTCTTCTATCCAAACTCACCCATGAACAAAGAGAAGATATATTTCGTTAATTAGACAATGGGGAGATTATGTGAACAACACCAATTCATTATCATTAGTTACGTCATTTATAAGTCTTAAAATACATACACTTTCATGGTTTAAAGTGGAACATGTGATACAAATACAACATTACTAGTTTGACTTTTCCAACACCAATATACAACCCACACCATGTCTACGGAGCCTCTAACAGATACAAAAGAGAAATGTGATAGTGCTGACAATAAGGCTTCTGCTATACCTCAAAACACTATACATAGATGACAAAAGATACAAGACCCCGAGAAGAAGTGGGGCTCACCAAGTTAGCTGAGTAGATGGTGTAATGCTATCACTGATTAATGCCGCCTGCTGTGAAACCACCTGCATCCATTAAAGATGCAGCGTCCCGAAAAAAGGAACGTTAGTACATATGGAATAGTACTAGTATGAATGACTAAGCACCCTCTCAATAGAACGAGTAATAATACAAGGAAGAACAATCATAGAACCAATGGGAGCCTCAAACAATACCAAGACATCAAGTTATTAGCAAGATAAGATTTCAAGTAAATTTCCATATTTTAGGTTGGGAGATTATTAGTACCGATATACTACCGTATCTTTAGCATGGAGTCCGGTCATGGACCGATCGGCTAGGCCGTCTCATCCAAAGACATCCAATCACAATCACAATAACAATCTCAATCACTATCTCAATCACAATCACCACCATGTGTGCGACATGGCGTCCGATCTCGGCCCGATCGACTAGGCCGTCTCACCACAATGTCATGTGGATCGATATCACCCTTTTCTAGCATTAATCTCATCCCATTTAAGGGGAATATTATCATCACATCAATCTCATCCCAAATAAGGGAAATAATCACAATCCACTCCTACACCGGCACGTGTAGTTTCGGGGTTGGGTTATTTCAACCTACCCTTCCTCGGTGACTAACGATACTACCAAATATTTATTATATAAAGGACTTTCAGCTCATTTCATAGTCTTTTACTCATCTTTTCATTTTATTGGCACTAATGGCCACAAATGTAATATCATTCTTGGCACGTTGGCCGTATTTCATATTTCGTGCTCACCTCTTTCATTTTTAAATATCGTCATGGATTATCAACAACAAGGCATTTTTAATCAAGAACTTTAAGTACACATATGAGAAATTAAGAGTTTTTAAGCACATTGAGTTTGTTTTCCACAATTTGGCATAATAACTTGCATTTGATACATGATTGAATTCATAATATTTTGATACATAACCCATTTGAACACATTCCTGAAGGATAACATAATATGATAAGAGCATTCGAAGCACATTTTGAACATATATCTTTCGACACAAAGTTTATTCAGAATAGTCAAATTTATAAGGAATAACTCGGAACATGAGACATAAGAGCTTGAGCCACTCATAATTACAACTTACGAGGACATCATGGATTCGATTCTACAAGAGGCGTTTAGCCAACATACCTCGCTTTGAGCTTTCCTTAAATTACTACAATATTCCAGAAATCCTAGCAACATTGATCTATTTAGAAACATGATAAAATTAAACCATAATTAGGAAGATATTCATAGGTTCAGCTCACTTAAGCATTTTATCAAGCACTAGGTGTGCATTATGATTTCAAGGTCCTCCTATGGTGGATTCCTTCATCCCACAACCCAATATCTACCCTTTTGAGCTCAACAACCTTTCCACAACTTTGTTGGTACATGCGTGCATATATAACACTCCCATACCTTAAAATCACACTCCCCATTACCCATCTTCTACCCCAAACTCGAAATTGAAGACTAGAGTATGGAACCTTACCTCTTGGATGAAGTCCTTGTGTGTTTTCCTTGTGAATTCTCCAAGTCTTGAACAAGGATTGATGAACAACTAGCTTAGGGATCCCTCCTCTCACTCTAGACCACTTTTCTCTCTCTCTGAAATATCAGTTTGAACCTTCTAAAAGAACCCCCAAGGTTGATTTAGAAGAATGGGGTCGGATGAAATTTTCCAAAACTTAAACTTACGAAGCCGGGTCTGCGGTCACAGACCGTACCACAAAATGACTATGCAGCCTGCAAAGGGGACTGCAGAAATGGCCCCAAGAACTGGGCAGGTCCGGACAGGTCTGTGACTGATATGCGGTCCGCAGATCTATTCTACGGTCACATAATGGACTGCAAAACCTCCTTCTGAAGTTTTCTCCTGCTGGTTCTGCGATGAATGTGCGGCCCGTGAAACGATTATGCGATCGCATAGTTGACAGAGTCATGAGCTCTAAAACGGAATACAACAAGATGTATCAATAGCACAATATTGTTTGAATATATAAATAATAGTATGCAACAATAGAAGGGGACTCCAAGAGTCTGCGGCGGTCATGCAGCACTACCTCGCATCCTCTCGATCAACAAATATTCTCACTCCCGAGATCTGGTGTTGCCAATACCCGGATCTGCACAAAAATATACAGAAGCATAGTATGAGTACAAGACAACGAGTACTTGGTAAATATCATGACTAACCTTGGTGAAGTAGTGACTTGGTTCAAGTCATGTGATACTCACTAATCAAAGAACCTGTGCAATATACATAATAACTTGCAACAAGAATATAACAAGATGCAACATCATCAACTTATCAAATCAAGAGATATTAAATCAACATCGATAAATCAAACTTGATAATCGAGCCATCAACAAATAACAGAGGCATAAAGTAACATGTTAGAATTTAACATAGAAGCATATAAAATACATAACAAGGCTTAAAGGATTCACTTGCATGGCCAAGCTTCCACCCTTACACTCCACTCACCATCATCCACCTTTACATCAGAATCAACCAACATCAATAAATTTACCACAATCCGCGTATACGCCATCAAGAGAGAAACTTGAGAGGGCGACATTAGGAAATAGATCCATATCCACACGCTGCACTACAAAACGTCTTGCCAAAACAGTAATAATATTATCATAACTGACATCGTGCCACAACAATAACAATATCATCATAACCGCACGACAAAGACCTCGTGCCACAATATCATCGCACCATAATATCCGCACGAAAGAGATCTCATGCCAACACCAAATCAATTAGCTTAACATGCCCATATGTGTCATAATCATAACAATCTAAGATACCAATTTATCATCAAAGAGGCATATTCTCACAATTCATCAATAAGGTGCACACAGACATAATAATAATAAAATACAGAAGTATTCTCAAGATGTGAACCATGAATACGGCTAAATCAATATAGCAACAATTCTACACTAGCCCATCTTGACTAATTAGGAGATAATAATCCTAAAAAAGATCTCTAGCATGAAAGGATAAGCTCACGTAGTCATACAAAGAATTACACATGTATCATAGATAGCACACAATTAAATTAAGGCATAATAGAAGCCTAAACTCTAATCTGATCATATTTCATATATAGCACCTGCATATACGCTCGTCATCTTATATATATGTTGCTTTACAGACATTACAATAAGAAAAATAAAGTTCAATTCTAAGGGTTATTCTCTCATACAAGATTAGGCAAGATACTTACCTTGACAAGCCCAAATCAACCTTCTAGAATAGCCTTTCCCTTAAAAATCACCTCCGGCCGGCTCGCATCTGTCACGACCCAAAAATCCACCTCAAGGCCGTGATGGTATATAGCCAAACTTGCTAAGCAAGCCAACTTACAATTCACAAATAAAGTATACTTTCTTTAATTAACAGAGTTATATAATATTTAAAGATAAAAATAATCTTAAAAGAGTAACAATATTTGATATAACTAAACACGGCCTAAACACGGCCAATACAACATAATCCCCAAGACCAGGTGGCATAAGCACATGAGCAAATTACGAAAATGAGAACAAGTATGTATACATAACAAGTTTTTTGAAATACATGTAGACAGAAAATAAGTAAGGAACAATGACTAGGGAACTGCGAAGTAGATCCATGAAGTGCAGCTCACCCTAAGTCTCTGTATGGCCTCTTAAGCTCAATCAGGAAGCTCTGCTAGGATCCACCTGAGGATCTGCGCAAAAAGATATGCAGAAGCGTAGTATGAGTATACCACAATCGGTACCCAGTAAATATCAAGTCTATCCTCGAAGAAGTAGTTGTGAGGCTAGATGCTTCCAGATACTTACTATAGAAGTATAATAACAGAATTAAGAACTGAGAGAGTAGAAAACATCATGAGCTACAAAAATCACATATATCACCAGTTGAGGTATGAAGAACGTTCTTCCAGTAAAGAAATAATCTTAACGCTGCTCAAATAACGGAGTCGGGACTCCCAACTAGCATATAAGAATGCCAAGTAACAATTAGCAGTTAAATGAGTACTTCTAAATGAGTCAATAATATGAATGCATGATCAAACCGGTATAAGATCCATGTACCCCAGTACACAATCCATGTGTCCACATGATCCGATACAAAATCCATATATCAACCCGGTACAAATCCATGTATCGACCATGCTCACAGGGCCCAAAGTAACATAGGTTATCACTTGACTCCGGAGGGACGAATTCAAATTCAAGTGCGAAGAGGAGCATATAGCATCACTCTTAAATCAATATCCGATCATCATATCCAATTTGCCATAATTGTATCTCATCCGCATGCTTTACCTTTCGTGCCAAAATCCTCAATCCAAATAGTGTATCCTTAATTAAATGCATGCATATGCTCAAGAATTACAAATAAAGATGTATAACGACTTAATAGGTACGAATATGTGCTCATGAAATCTCTATGTGACTACGGACAATTTAAATAATTCAACATAACAAGAATACGTTCCCATGCCTTCACAAATAATCATAAGACTAGGTATGATTTCTAACATGAATAAGAGAGCAAATGCAGTCATATAAGTCAAATATATCATGAATCAAATGAGCATATAGTCAAAACAAGGCATAAATTATTTCAATCCTACCCCGATCATGATATAAATTCGGTAAATGCAAAAACGCTCGCCAACACGTATATACACCACCCCCAATAGCTTAAACACATAGAAAACAAGTTAAATCCTAGGGGTTTCCCTCTTAACAAGGTTAGCCAAGAGACTTACCTCCACTCGGTAGCCTACAAATCACCAAAAATGCAAAATCCTAAAAAATCCAACTCTACACGGCTCGAATCTAGTCAAATACAACCCAATAACGTCAAACAAAGCCATAGAAATGGAACCCAAATAATAAAGATTGAATATTTAACCAAATGCATAAAGTCAACCCGAGCTCGCCTTCCGGAACCCTACAAAACTCATGAATCCCGAACACCCATTTTGATACAAGTTCAAATATACAAGTTATATCCAAAATTAACTCCAAATCGGGGTCCAAATCAATTATTCACTTTTCAAAAATTTTACCAAAATCCCCAAATTTCTTTTTTAATTCACATAGTCTAGGTGTAATAATCCATGGGAAAATAAGATCTAACATCTAAATCAAATAGAGTTTACTTTCCCTCCAAAATATGGTGAAAGTTCCTCAAAAGATCGTCTCTAGCCGAGCTCCAAATCTCCAAATTAAAAATGAGATAACCCTTCATAATAATAAATTGCCCCGCGATCTACGCATTTGCGAAAAAAACCCTTGCATCTGCGAGCCCGTAAGTGCGGTTAAAACTGCATCTGCGCCTTGTGCTCAGTCAACCAAATCTCGCAGGTGCGGAACTTCTTTGCAAAAGTGGCATCCGCATATGCGGACCTTTATCACAAAAGCGGCCAAAAGTCAAAAAAGAATCTGCTGCCCAACCAAGATCCACTTCGCATCTGCGCAACCCTTTCTCGCAGGTGCGACTTTGCACTTGCGCACCTTATCTCCTCAGGTGCGATGCACTAGTACTAGACCTGCCAAAAACTTCCCAAATGGTCTGAAACCAATCCGAAACACACCCGAGCCCTCTGGAACCCCGTCCAACCATATCAACAAGTCCTAATATATCATCAAAACCTATCCAAAGGTTCAAGACACCGTATTTAACATCAAAACCATGAATCGATCAAAATCAATCTCTTAAGTTCATTAACTTCAAACTTCAAACCAAGCAGTTGATTCAAGCCTAACCAATTCTGAATGAACCCAAACTTCGTGCACAATTCCCAAATGACAAAACGAACCTATTCCAACTTCCGAAACAAAAATCTGAATCTGATAATCTCAAAATCAACACTCAGCCAAATTTATGAACTCTTCAATCCTACCAATTGCCAACTTTCGTCAAATAGTACCAAAACATCCTAGGAACCTCCAAATCCAAATTCAAACATACGCCTAAGTCCAAAATTACCATATGAACCTATTGGAACCATCAAAATACTAATCTGAGGTCGTTTACATAAAAGTCAAATCTTATTCAACTCTTACAAATTAAGCTTCCATAAATGACACTAGGTGTTCCAAATCCCTCCCGAACCTATGTATAATAATCCATGGGAAAACAAGATATATTAACAAAATCAAAGGAATCACTTCTCAAAGTGGTGATGAAATATCCCCAAACATCGCCTCTAGCCAAGCTTCAAAACTCAAAATAGTAAAAATAAGCCAAACCCTCGAAACATATTCTCCTGCCAGTCATTTCGTATATGCGGACCACTTGGTTGCTTCTGCGACGTTGCATCTGTGGCAAAACCTTCGCAGGTGTGAGATTCACTAAACCATCTGACCCCTCGCTTCTGCGACATCCTTCCGTATCTGCGAATGCGCTTCTGCACAAACACTTTTCCACAAGTAGCGTCGCACCTGCGCAACTCCAGTGCAGATGCAATCCACCTGGGCCACTATCCAAATCCCACTTATGCGATCGAAATACTGCACATGCGGCTTTGCAGGTCTGATACACCTGGCCGCAGGTGCGATGCAACAGATCCCTGCCAAAACCAACAATGCTATAATTCACCAACATAGCCCGAAATCAATCCGAAATACACCCGAGCCCCCCGGGACCACGTCTAGTCATACCAAAAAGTCCGAATACATTATCAAAACTTATTCCAATGCTCATAGTACTATGAATAACATCAAAATCAAGAATCGACGATCAAAATCAATCTCTTAAGTTCCAAACTTTCCAATTTTGCCAAACACGTCCGAATCAAGCCTAAACATTCTGAATTCCAACCAAGCTTGAAACACAAGTTCCAAAGCACTAAATGAACTTATTTCAAATCCTGAAACAATAATACGAGTTCGATACCACCAAAGTCAACTCCCGATCAAACCTATGAACTTTTCTAACCTTCAAATTTCTAACTTTCGGCAATTAGAGCCAAAATATCATAGGAGCCTCCAAATTCAAATCCAGACATACGTCTAAGTCCATACCATACGAACCTATTGGAACTATCAAATCACCAACATGAAGTCATCTACTCAAAAGTCAAACTTTGATCAACTCTTACAACTCAAGCTACCAATAATGGAACTAAGTGTTCTAATTCACTCATAAATCTTCCCGAAATCAACCATCTCTGCAAGTCATAAAATAACAAAAAAGCATATGGAAAGCACCAAATAGCGAAACAGAGGCCCAAATACACAAAATAACCGGCTAGGTCGTTACATTCTTCCCATCTTAAACAAATATTCTTCCTTGAACGGGTTTAGAATCATACCCAAAATGACAAAAAGATGAAGATATATGTTCTTCATATCTTTCTCGGTCTCCCAAGTTGCCTCTTCGACCGGTTGGCCTCTCCACTGGGCCTTTACTGATGCGATCTTCTTAGACCTGAGCTTCCAAACCTGCCTATCCAAAATGACAACCAACTCTTCCTCAAAATCCCGATTTTCATCCAACTGCACTGTGCTGAAGTTCAAAACCTGTGGCTTATCTTCATGATACTTCCAAAGCATAGAAACATGAAGAACCGGATGAAATCCTGAAAGACTAGGAGGCAAAGCAAGTCTATAAGCAACCTCGCCAACTCTCTCCAACACCTCAAAAGGATTAATAAACCTCGGGCTCAACTTTCCCTTTTTTTCAAACCTCATCGCGCCTTTCCTAAGCAAAACTCTAAGAAGAACTTTCTCACCCTCCATGAAAACCACATCACAAACCTTCCTATCATCATAACTCTTCTGCCTAGACTGAGTTATTCCAAGCCTCTCCTGAATCAGCTTCACCTTCTTCAAAGCATCATGGACCAAGTTTGTTCTCAATAACCTAGCCTCACCGGCTCGAACTAATAGACCAAAGAACGACATCGCCTTCCATATAAGGACTCATATAGATCCATCTAGATACTAGTCTGATACCTATTGTTGTAGGCAAACTCCGCTAGTGGTATAAACTGATCCCACTAGCCACCAAAATCAATAATGCATGCCCTCAACGTATCCTCCAAGATCTGAATGGTCCGCTCAAACTTCCCATTTGTCTGAGTGAAAATGTTGTACTCAACTCCATCTGCGTGCCTAACTCACGATAAACAACCCTCCAAAATTGCAAGGTAAAATGAATGCTTTGGTCCGAGATGATAAAGACAGGTACAACATATAACAATTTCTCTGACGAAGATTTGAGCCAACCTCTCTGAAGTGTAGGAAGTCATAACCAGAATGAAATGTGCTGACTTGGTCAACCGATCAACAATGACCCAAATGGCATCGAACTTCCTCAAGGTCATGGCAACCCTACCATAAAGTCTATAGTAATGTGCTCCTACTTTCACTCTGGTATATCAATATTTTGAAGTAAATCACCTGATTTGTAATGCTCATACTTGACCTGTTGACAGTTCAAACACCGTGAAACAAGCCCAACAATGTCCCTTTTCATCCTTATCCACCAATAATGCTACTTCAAATTACGATACATCTTCGTAGCACCTAGGTGAATAAACTACTGTGAATTGTGAGCCTCCTCAAGAATCAACTCTCTCAAGCCATCGACATTAGGAACACAAATATGATGCTGAAGTCGCCATACCCCATCATCACCAATAGTCACCTCCTTAGCACCACCTCGTTGCACCGTGTCCTTAAGGACAAGCAAATGGGGATCATCATACTGGCGAACCTTAATGCACTCAAACAAGGACCACCATGGAACAACACAAGCAAGGACTCTGACTAGCTTATAAATATCCAATATCACCAATCTATTGGCAAATACCTGAACGTCCATAGCTAAAAACCTCTCCCCAGCTGGAATAAATGCCAAACTCCCCAAACTCCCTGCCTTCCTACTCAGGGCGTCTGCTACCACTTTAGCCTACCCCGAATGATACAAAATAATGATATCATAATCCTTCAACAACTCCAACCATCTCCGCTGCCTCAAATTCGGATCATTCTATTTAAACAAATGCTAAAGACTCCGGTGATCAGCGTAAACCTCACAAGACACGCCATATAAGTAATGCCTCCAAACCTTAAGCACATACAAAATATATACTAACTCCAAATCATGAACCGAAAAATTCTTCTCATGAGGCTTCAACTAGCGCGATGTGTAGGCAACCACCCTATTGTCCTGTATCAACATACACCCAAGACCAACTCGCGAAGCATTACAATAGATCATATACAATTCCAGTGTTGAGGGAAATACCAAAATTGGAGCTGCAGTCAAAGTAGTCCTGAGCTTCTGAAAGCTCTTCTCATACTCATCAAACCATCTGAATGGTGCATTCTAAGTCAACTTAGTCAATAGAGTTGCAATATATGAGAATCTGTCTAAAAAGCAATGGTAGTAACCAGCCAAACCTAGAAAACTCTCCGTCGCCGTAAAAGTTCTAGGCCAACTCTAAACTATTACAATCTTCTTCGGATCCATATTGATCCCATCACTAGACACCACGTGGCCCAAGAACACCATTGAATCCAACCAGAACCCACACTTTGAGAACGTAGCATATAAATTCTTCTCCCTCAGAACCTGAAAGCACCATCCTCAAATGTTGTTTATACTCATCCTACTACAGAAATATACTAAGATATCGTCAATGAACACAAAGATAAAATAATCCAAATAAGGTTGGAACACACTATTCATCAAATGTATGAAAGTTGTTAGGGCATTAGTCAAACCAAAAGACATCGCAGCTTGGACTTAGTCTATAAGCATTCCATACGGGAGGTGCACTGAAGGATGAATGCACGTACCAGTGCTCTAAGATCCATGGCTAGATGGAGCACCATGTGATACTTGAAGTGCTGACTAAACTGGTCGGCTGAAATAACCTCTACCATGTCGACCCTTGCCCCTTAGAGTAGGTACCATTAAATCCTCTAAAACCACGAGGCTTCTTGGCCTCCCTATCTTCCCTCTCCTATCTGCAGATACGCTCTAGCCTCTTAGCAATATCCAGAGCTTGATGAAGGGTAGTCTCAGTCTCCATCTACCATGCCATCCCAAACCTAAGGCTGTAGGTGAGTCCCTCAACAAATCTACGGACCCTCTCTCTCTCTCTCTCAGTAGAAAATAGAAGAGCTGCATAGCATGATAACATTGTAAACCTCATAACATACTAGGTCATATTCATACCCTCCTAGCGTAAGTGCTCAAACTCACTGCACAACTTGTCCATGTGAGTCTGTGGGATAAACTCCTCCAAGAAAAGAACTGAGATATGAGACCATGTGAGTGGTGCTGCGCCAGCTGGCTTTCTCAACTCATAAGTCTGCCACCATATGTATGCAAGTCCTGATAACTGAAAGGTAGTAGGGTCAACCTCGTTCGACTCCCTAAACCCAAAGTGCACAGACTACAGTGGCACTGATCCAAGAGTCCTTGTGCATCCTCAGAAGTCCCTCCATTGAAATGGGGAGGACGGAGTATCTACAACCTCTCCATCCTCTTTTGCTCCCCAGCAGTCAAGGCTGGTCCTATCTTGGGCTGAATTTCAATAACTGGATGCACCGACAGAACACCCAGCGTTCGATAAACATGATCCAACTACTCTGGTGTATGTGCGGCAGGAGTCTGGGCTCCTCCTCCAACCTGTGAAGTAGCTAGTGTAATCGGAATTAATCATGCCTGAGTCAAGCTCTCAAATATACTCATAATGTGAGCCAAGGTCTCTTGAGTCCAGGTGTAGCAATAGGTGCCTCAGGTGCCTGAGCTGGTCCTACTTGCTCAACATGATTGGGCACCTGCTCCTCAACTGGAGCTACTGGTGGCTCCACCGTGGATTCTCTAGCAGGACCTTTAGTTGTGGCGCGTGCCCCACCTCGGCCTCTGCCCCAGCCCCAGCCTCTCACTGATCTAACAGGGGCCGCTGGTGCCTATTCAGTTACTCCTGTAGAATATGTCCTTACTATCTGTAAGAGAATATAAGGTAAAGGTTAAAACTTCTAAATAAATAAATCTGCATGATAAAAAATGAAAGAAAGTGAAGTTTCCTAAAAATCCGATAGCCTCTCAAAGATAAGTACAAACATCTCCCTACCGATCCGCAATACTCTGCTAGACTTGTTCATGAATCAGAGAACCTATAAACCTAGGACTCTGATGCCAACTTGTCACGACCCAAAATCCCACCAAAGGTCATGATAGTATCCAACCTCCAAGACTAGGTAAGTCAACATGCTATAAGGATTTAAAACAAAAAAACAAGATATAAAATGCTAGAAATAACATAAGCAGTGGAATAAAGCTCCACAATAGCCACTACAATGATACATAATACCAAAATCCCAAAACTAGGTGGTACAAAATAGTGAACTCTAATACTGAGTATAACAAGATGTTTCAATAATTCAATACTGTATGAATATATAACTAACAGTATGGAACAAGGGAATGTGACTCCAAGGGTCTGCGACGGTCATGCAACACTACCTCGAATCTTCTCGATCAACAAATATGCTCACTCCGGAGATCCGCTGCTGCCAATACCAGATCATCAAAACAATTACAGAAGCGTAGTATAAGAATGGGATAATGTAACTCTGTAAGTATCAAGACTAACCTCAGTGAAGTAATGGCGAGGTTCAAGTCATGTGATACTCACTAATCAAAGAACTGGTGCAATATACATAATAACTTGCAACAAGAATATAACAAGATGCAACATCATCAACTTATACAACTAAGAGATATTAACTCAACGTAGGTAAATCAAACTTGACAATCTAGCCATCAACAAATAACAGAGGCATAGAGTAGCATGTTAGAATTTAGCATAGAAGCATATAATCTATAACAAGGCATAAAGGATTCACTTGCATGGACAAGCTTCCACGCTTACACTCTACTCCCCATCATCCGCCTTTACATCAGAATCAACCAACATCAATTAATTTACCACAATCCGCGTGTATGCCATCAAGAGAGATACATGAGAGGGAAACCCTAAAGGGATGGATCCATATCCATACGCTTCATGACAAAGATCTCATGCCATAACAGTAACAATATCATCATAACTGCACAACAAAGACCTCGTGCCACAACAATAACAATATCATCATAATCGCACGACAAAGATCTCGTTCCGCAACAATAACAATATTATCATAATCGAACGTCAAATACCACATGCCATATATCATCAAACCACAATATCCGTACGGAAAATACCTCATGCCAACACCAAATCAATCTGCGCAACATGCCCATATGTATCATAATCATAACAATCCAAGATACTAATTTATCATCAAAGAGGCATATGCTCACAATTCATCAATAAGGTGCACAAGGATATAATAGTAATAAAGTTCGAATGTGTGCTCAAGATGTGAAACATGACTATGACTAAATAAATATAGCAATAATTCCACAATAGCCCAGCTTGTCTAATTAGGAGATAATAATCCTAAACATGATCTCTAACATGAAAGGATAAGCTGACATAGTCATACAAAATATTGCACATGTATCATAGAGAGCACACAATCAAATTAAGGCATAATAGAAGCCTAAACTCTAATTCGATCATATTTCCTACATAGCACCTGCATATACGCTCGTCACCTCACATATATATTTCTTTACACACTTTACAATTAGACGAATAAAGTCCAATCGTAAGGGTTATTCCCTCACACAAGATTAGGCAAGATAGTTCCCTTGACAAGCCCAAATCAACCTTCTAAAATAGCCTTTCTCTTAGGAACCACCTCCGACCGGCTCAAATCCAGCCAACAACAACTCAATAATGTCAAACAAGGCTATAAGATTCAATTCCAAATAATGAAGCTTCAATCTTTAATCAAATCCCCAAAAGTCAATCCGAGCGGACATGGTCAAAACACGAGTCAAGGGGTAGATCCCGACTGCCCATAACCCCACGAATCCAAATAAATGATTCGATTTATAAAGTGATTCCAAATCGACTCCCAAATCCCCAATTACACTCTCCAAAATTGTAGGTAACCCCCTCCCCCCCAAATTTCTCTTTCAAATCTCAGTCTATGTGTAATAATCTATGGGAAAATAAGATATATTATCAAAATCAAGTAGGAATCACTTACTCTCAAAGGGGTGATGAAAATCTCCCTAAATATTGCCTCTAGCCGAGCTCCAAAATTGAAAATAGTAAAAGTGAGCCAAACCCTCGAAATATATTCTCCTGTTAGTGATTCTGCATTTGTGGACCACTTAGTCACTTCTGCGACATCACATATGCGGAAAAACCTTTGCAGATGTAAGATTCACTAAACCTACTAACCTTTGCTTTTGCGACACCTTTCCACATCCGCGGATGCGCTTTTGCGCAAACACCCTCGCACAAGCGGCTGTGCACCTGGCTTGTGCAACTCCAGTGTAGATGTGATCAACCTGGGCAACTATCTTATTAATTCCGATTACACTAGCTACTTCACAGGTTGGAGGAGGAGTCCAGACTCCTGCCGCACGTACACCAGAGTAGTTGGCTCATGTTTATCGAACCCCGGGTGTTCTGTCGGTGCATCTAGTTATTGAAGTTCAGCGCGAGATAGGACCAGCCTTGACTGCTGGGGAGCAGAAGAGGATGGAGAGGTTGTAGATACTCCGTCCTCCCCATTTCAGTGGAGGGACTTCTGAGGATGCACAAGGATCCAAATACCCGCTTCTGCGATCAAAATCTGCATATGCGTCTCTGTAGGTGCGATGCACCTGACTGCAGGTGCAATACACCAGATCCCTGCCAAAACCAGCAATGTTATAATTCTCTAGCATAGCCCGAAATACACCTGAGCCCCTGGGACCTTGTCCAATCATACCAACCAGTTCGAATACATTATCCAAAATTATCCCAATTCTCAAAGCACTACGAATAACATCAAAACCAAGACTCGATGATCAAAATCAATATCTTAAGTTCCAAACTTTTCCAACTTCACCAAACACGTCCGATTCATGCCTAAATATTTCGGATTCCAACCAAACTTCACACACAAGTTCCGAAGCACTAAATGAACTTATTCCAAATCCCGAAACAAAAATTTGACTTTGATACCACCAAAGTCAACTCTCGATCAAACCTATAAACTTTCCAAATCTTCAAATTTCCAACTCTCGACAATTAGAACCAAAACATCTCAGGAGTATCAAAATCTAAATTCTTATATATGCCTAAGTCAATAATTACCATACAAACATATTGGAACCTTCAAAATACCAATCCGCGGTCATCTACTCGAAAGTCAAACCGTGATCAACTCTTATATCTCAAGCTACCAACAATGGAACTAAGTATTCTAATTCACTTCTAAAGCTTCCCAAAACAAAACAAATCATCCTTGTGAGTCACAAAACAACAAACAAGCATACAAAAATCATTAAATGGGGAAACGAGTGCTCAAATACACAAAACTATAACGACCCAACCGGTCATTTTGTGTATTCGAGCCTCGTTCCCCTATTCGATACTCCACATATGTGTATCTATTGTTATGTGACTTGCGATGACAGTTGGTTTGGTTTTGGGATGGTTTTGGAATAAGTTGGAATACTTAATTCTTTGGTAGGATGTTTAAGTTATATGAGTTGATCGAGGATTGACTTTGGTGTAAACGACCTTGGAATGGTGATTTGATGATTTCAAAAGATTCGTATGGTGATTTTGGATTTAGGCATATGTCGAAATTTGGATTTGGATGTTCCTAGATTGATTTTTCTCTAATTGGCGAAAGTTGGAAATTTGAAGATTGGTAAAGTTCATAGGTTTGACCGGGAGTTGACTTTGAGGCAATTAGGGTCAGACTATTATTTCGAAAGTTAGAATATGTTCGTTATGTCATTTGGAACTTGTGTGCAAAATTTGGAGTTATTCTGAGTTGGTTAGACATGGTTTAGCATGAGTTTTAAAAGTTAGAAGTTGATTAATTCATTAAACTTGAATTGAGGTGCGACTCATAGTTTTGATATTACTTTTTGTGATTTGAGACCTCGAGTAGGTTCGTGTCATATTTTGGGACTGGTTGGAATATTGGACTAGGCCCCGAGGGGCTCGGGAGTATTTCAGATGGATTTTAGGTCATTTGAGTTTGGTTAGACTGCTGAAGATTTGCTGGTGTCTGGTGTGCTTCCCGATCTCAGAGCAGGCTGAGTAGTGACCTTCGCATTCATGATCAGGGCATCGCGTTCGAGTAAAGTGAGGTGGGCTGGGGTTTGGCCAGGCATTTGGCCTTTGCGTTTGCGGGAAGGCGACCGCATTAGCGTAGGCCAGCGGGATTTTGTGCATCGTGTTCGTGGGCTAGGCGCCACATTCGTTAAGAGTATTTGTGGGCCAGTGCTGGGTTGTGCTTCGCGATTGTGAGGCATGGGCCGTATTCGCGAAGGGTATCATTCGGCAGATTTTCACAGACTTGTATTTCGGGACTTTGACCCATTATTTCATATTTTAAGCCTTAGACTTTGAGATGAGCAATTTTGGTAGAGCATTTTCACACATGACATGATGGTAAATAATTTCTACTTGATTTTAATATTATATCTTGTTTACCCATTGATTATTATATGTAGATTATCAGATTTGAAGGAGAAATTTGGAAATTTTGACTATGGTTTTGGAGAGTGAAAAATGGAGATTTAATTCCCGATTCGTTGTCGAATTTGGATAAAACTTGAATATTTGGACTCATATTCGAATGGATAGTCGGGATTTATGATTTTGGTTGGGTTTCGGGAAGCGGGCCAGGATTGACTTTTTATAATTTGTTAAAGATTGGGGCTTTACTATTTGAAATTGATTTCTATAGCCGTGTTTGATATTATTGAGTTATTTTTTACTAGATTCTAGCCGTTTGGAGGTCGATTTGCAAGGGAAGGGCTTTTTGGAGTATTGATGCGCGCGCTCTGAGGTAAGTAACTTATCTAAACTTGGTTTGAGGATAATTTCCCGTTGGCTATGATATTTGAGATATGTTGGGAGTTACGCACGTGCTAGGCGACGGGAGTATGTGCGTACACCGAGGTTATTCATGATCCGAGTAGACCTTAGGCTATTATGTGCCTTGCTTTGATATCATGCCTCAATATATCCGTATTTTCTCTACTTATATGACTACGTAAGCTATTATTCATATTAGAAATCATATCTAGGCTATGAGTTTATCTGTTTAGACATGATAGTGCCATTCTTGCTATATTGAGCTGTTTGCCTTGATTGTAATCATATTCTCAGTCATGATATTACACCTGCATATTATATCTCTATTTCTATGCATTCTTTATATGTTATCTCACATGCTGTTGATGCCCTTATATGTGTGCCACAGTTTGAGCTGAGTATTGTGAGATGTGAATATTTGAGACTTGAGCGGTTGATGTCTGAGCTTGGATCATAGAGTTAATTTTGTCTTGATAATGAGGTGATGAATTTGCCAGGCTCCACATTGGGCTGAGTGGTATTATTGTGAGGTGACGCATGGAGAAGGCTCCGTATTAGGCTAAGTGATATTGATCATTGACTTATATTCGATCAGAACTTTGGCAAGGACCCGTCCCTGCGGAGTCAGGTATTAACCGTGGGCGCCGACACAGGGTCATATATGTGTTTGGGTGAGGGACTTGTGTCAGGCACCCATACGATACTAAGTGTTATTGTGTGTGATGATGGAAGGGCAAGTGCACCAGGCACTATACATGTACTGACATTTGATATATTTGATGATTTAACAGCGATATTGTTGATTGCGGCATGCTTACTTGTTATGAAGGTACCGAGTTGTCACGCCCCAAACCTGGGGAGGCGTGGCTGGCACCCGATGCCGTACTAGTCCGAGCGAACCATTCTATAACTCATGACCCTTTGACGAAAACTAGAACATACATAGGTGAGTTGTATGAACTCATTCTTACTATAACTATCATGGGCCAACATGGCCACAACTCTTAATGTATAATTGTAAGTGGGCAAATGTTGTGTCAGCAATCCATCGTACTTTAAACATGAATACATACAGACCGTCAAGGCCTTTGACATACAGTACATAATGAACCTATGTCTACAAAGTTCATAGGAAAATTCTGACACGATGACTTATAGACTCGGCTGCACTCCGAATGAAGTGGAGTCTTACCGATCCTTCGTCGAATGCTAAGCTCGTCTACTGTGAGCGCTTGTCAAACTTATTACCTACACCTACAGGTAAGAATGCAGCGTCCACAACAAAAAGGATGTCAGTACGAATAATGTACCGAGTATGTAAGACAGAACTGAAACATAACAATAAGTCAACATTAATGAGAGAGATATAAGAATCAACTTGAACCTCTGAAGTGCTACCATATATGCATACTAATTATACATACATAAATACATACATGTATATATATA
>AWOL01S0011708.1:247688-261043 GCA_000715115.1 Nicotiana otophora
GGCCTTTGACATACAGTACATAATGAACCTATGTCTACAAAGTTCATAGGAAAATTCTGACACGATGACTTATAGACTCGGCTGCACTCCGAATGAAGTGGAGTCTTACCGATCCTTCGTCGAATGCTAAGCTCGTCTACTGTGAGCGCTTGTCAAACTTATTACCTACACCTACAGGTAAGAATGCAGCGTCCACAACAAAAAGGATGTCAGTACGAATAATGTACCGAGTATGTAAGACAGAACTGAAACATAACAATAAGTCAACATTAATGAGAGAGATATAAGAATCAACTTGAACCTCTGAAGTGCTACCATATATGCATACTAATTATACATACATAAATACATACATATATATATATATATATATATATATGCCTCTTTTTGGGGTTATTATCCATATCGTAACATGATTGCCCAACTAATCAGTGATAACTGCCCGACCAGCCGTAGCGCGGTGGTAAATGTATGACTGCCCGACCGGCCATAACTCGATGGTAAATGCGTAACTGCCTAATCGCGCATAGCTCGGTAGTAAATGTATGACTGCCCGATCGGCCGTAGCTCGATGGAAAATGAAGATGCATGACTACCCAATCGGCCATAGCTCTATGGTAAATGAAGAAGCATGACTAGCCAACCGGCCGTAGCTCGATGCTAAGTGAAGATGCATGACTGCCCAACCGGCCATAGCTCGATGGTAAATGAAGATGCATGACTGCCCAACCAGCCGTAGCTCGGTGATAAATTAGGATGCATATAACACTGCATTATGAACATTAACATCTTTATTGTATGCCTCAATACAGACTTATGAACATACTTAGACATGCTTGAATATCATTTTACAGGAATGAATAACGTAGACATCCTTAACTACTAAGATTAGAACCACTTATGGAATAATATTACGTTTATATTTTATTACTTGGATCATGCCAAAAGAAGAAAGGACTAGCCTTAACATACCTGGTCTTAATCCACTGGCTCAAGAGCTGAACTCGTATCCGCTTCACGATCTATACGATAACAAGGATAATACTTTTGTCAACTGTACGAATAATTCTTTTAATCGCATAATGTAAGATAACCTATCCTACAATGAAATAGACAGTATTTCCCCTGTTCTTATCATTCCTCAAGTCTACCATGGGCAGGGTAATTCAGCAACACAACCAGCAGCTCCTATAACAAGTTTTACAACCCAAACAATGATACAACGAGCGAAAAGCTCGGCTACGATTATCCATACTTCTCCAATCTTTTCTTTCCTTAAACATATATATCAATGACTATATCAACTATATAATCAAGTTACTCCAATAATTTTCCGCCACAACACAACTTAAAAAATTACCGAATAGTCGATACAACAACAACAACGTCAAAATACGATTTCTCGCTATTAACTCCATAATTCTCAACCCACAATTTAGTTATGACCTAGACAAATTTAAATATTCCAAGAAGAGTAAAATTCTTACCTTATTTGCTAGAAAATACTCTTATTCCACCTTATTTCATATCGAATAAAGCCCGGATTAACCAACGCACCAAAACAGAGCAACGATATCGAAGTGGTGCGTAAAACCCGTATATTGATCTTGTAAAATATTGCATTGTACTTCCTTACAAATGAAAGTGTCGTTGCTGCTATAACAATAAACTATCTTACGTTGCAGCAATAGAAATATAAGTTACCATTTCAACATAGTTGTTTGCCTTCATAAAAGCCAAGAAAGTGATATAAGGTCTTAAGTAACCTTTTCTTTTTTACATGTGTCATCCCAAGGTCAACCTTTCATTACATAATGACACCACATACCTTCTTGCATGTATGAATATATAACACTTACTTCCACTTGTCCACATCCCACATGGCTTATGTCCACATACTACTTATTCAATAGTCCTAATTAATTTCTAGTCTTACACTATAATCTTCCATTTAACCAACTACACATACAATTAATTTATGGATCTCATTTCACTTAAACACTAATCAATTTTAACCTACTTCAAATACCCTACTATCATGGTCATGTGGTATAGCACTGGTTCATAAATACGGGGTATTATAGCTTGGACCATATTTTATCTCAAAATATTAAACTTCGATGAAACTCATTTTCTTTGATTTGTTTACCATCTGACCTTCACGACACTTACTTATCACTTGTTATAAATAACATAAATATTTATAGCCTCAATAATAATCTTATAATGAAATTATGTCAATTAGTTTACGACTAATCCAACGTACAAAAGTACGGGATGTAACATCCTTCCCCCCTTTAGAAACATTCGTTCTCGAATGTTAACTCTTAGAGACTTACAAAAATTTTGCAGAATCTCCTCTGTAAACTAAACTAAAGCCCAACCTTTATCTGAAGTCTGGAATATTCACAACCTTCTGCACTTGAGTCTCTCATATCTTCTTTACCTTTACCTTACTTACCTTTCAATACCGCATCGTATCTTCTATCGCTTTCATAACCTCCCTTCCGCACAGATAAAAATTTCATCCATGCTTTAAAGCTCTACTGTGATACTTGCACCTCTGGTGCATACAAAATCCGGCAGAAGCTTCATACTGACTTCTTACGACTCAGCTCTATGGCACGATCTGGAAACAAAAGAAGGGTAACATTTCTTAAATGCCATATATCCTCTCAATTATAAGTGTGGCGTGCAATACACCCATAAGTGAGACTCTACTAGGCACAACTTTGTAGACTCCCTAATACATGACCTTCTCTGATACCACTTTGTCACGCCCCAAACCTAGGGAGGTGTGGCTGGAACCAGGTACCGTACTTGCCCGAGTGAACCACCCCGTAACTCATGATCGTTCGACGAAAACTAGAACATACATAGGTCGAGTTGGATGAACTCATTCTTTCTATAACTATATGGGCCAACATGGTCACAAATCATAATGTATAACTGTAAGTGGTTAAATATTGTGTCAGCTATCCATCGTACTTAAAACATGAATACACACGGGCCGTCAAGGCCTTTGACATACTGTACATAATGAACCTGTGTCTACAAAGCCTCTAAGAGTATTCAACTTCAAATGGGATAGGGCCCCGACCTAATTATAAGTTCGTAGCAAAACTCTGATACGATGACTTATAGACTTGGCTGCACTCCGAATGAAGTGGAGTCTTACCGATCCTTCGCCGAATGCTAAACTCGTATACTATGAGGGCTCGTCAAACGTATTACCTATACTTGCAGGCATGAATGCAGCGTCCACAATAAAAAAGACGTCAGTACGAATAATATACCGAGTATGTAAGGCAGAACTGAAACATAACAATAAGTCAACACTAATGAGAGATATATGAATCAACCTGAATCTCTGAAGTGCCACCGTATATGTATACTAATTATACTTATATATATAATGCCTCTTTTTTGGACTATTATCCCTATCGTAACATGACTGCCCAACTAATCAATGATAACTGCCCGACCGGCCATAACACGATGGTAAATGCATGACTGTCCGACCGGCCGTAGCTTGGTGGTAAATGAAGATACGTGACTGCCCAACTGGCCATAACTCTATGGTAAATGAAGATGCATGACTGTCCAACCGGCCATAGCTCGGTGGTAAGTGAAGATGCATGATTGCCCAACCAGACGTAGCTCGGTGGTAAATGAAGATGCATATAACACTGCATTATGAACATTAATATCTTTATCGTATGCCTCAATGCAGACTTAGGAACATACTTAGACATGCTTGAATATCATTTTAAAGGAATGATAACGTAGACATCCTTAACTACTAATACTAGAACCACTTATAGAATAATATTATGTTTACGTTTTGTTACTTGGATCATGCCAAAAGAAGAAAGGATTAGTTTTAACATACCTGGTCTTAACCCACTGGCTCAAGAGCCTAACTCGTATCTACTTTACGATCTATACGATAACAAGAATAATAGTATTGTCAACCGTACGAACAATTCTCTTAATCGCATAACAGAAGATAACCTATACGATAATGAAATGGACAGTATTTTCCCGGTTCTTATCATTGCCTCAAGTCTACCATATGTAGAGTAATACATCAACACAACCAACAACTCCTATAGCAAGTTTTACAACCCAAACAACGATACAACGAGTGAAAATCTCGGCTACAATTATCCATACTTCTCCAATCTTTTCTTTCCTTCAAAATACATATCAATGACTACACCAACTATATACTCAAGTTACTCCAATATTTTTCAGCCACAACACAACTTAGAAAATTACCGAATGGTCAATACAACAACAACAACGTCAAAATACGATTCCTCGCTATTAACTCCATAATTCTCATCCTATAATTTAGCTATGACCTAGACGAATTTAAACATACCAAGGAGAGAAAAATTCTTACCTTATTTGCTAAGAAATACTCTTATTCCATCTTACTTCACATCGAAGAAAGCTCAGATTAACCAACGCGCCAAAACAGAACAACGAGATCGAGGTGGTGCGCAAAATCCATATATTGATCTTGTGAAAAATTGCATTGTACTTTCTTAAAAATGCAAATGTCCTTGCTGCTATAACAATAAATTATCTTAAGTTGCAGCTATAGAAACAAAAGTTACCATTTCAACATAGTTGTTTGCCTTCATAAAAGCCAAGAAAGTGATATAAGGTCTTTCCTCTTTACATGTGTCATCCCTAGGTCAACCTTTCATTACACGATGACACCACATACTTTTTTGCATGTATGGATATATAACACTTACTTCCACTTATCCACATCCCACATAGCTTATGTCCACATACTACTTATTTCAATAGTTCTAATTAATTTCTAGCCTTACACTACAATCTTCCAATTAACCAACTACACATATAATTAACTTATGGATCTCATTTCACTTAAATACTAATCACTTTTAACCTACTTTATATACCCTACTATCATGGTCATATGGTATAGCACTAGTCCATAAATGCGGGGTATTATAGCTTGAATCGTATTTTATCCCAAAATGTCAAACTTCGACGAAACTTATTTTTTTTGATTTGTTTACCCTCTGACCTTCACGACACTTACTTATCACGTGTTATAAATAGCTTAAATACTTATAAGCTCAAAATAATCTTGTCTTGAACTTATATTGATTATCTTACTACTAATCCAACGTACAAAAGTAGCGGATGTAACACGAGTTGTATTTCTTCTCTTATGCTTATTGGTACTTATTCAAAAGTACCGGTGTTACTATTTGATGTGTTGAACTTGAAATCACAGTGAAATTGATAAATACCATGTTTAGATGACTTATGTGAAAAAATCTATGCCTTAACTGCCATTCTACTATTCTTGAAAAGCATGCTTAGTTTTATTCTATTTGTGAAAAAATTAAATTTAATATTATTCGAGCTACTTTTCTTTGCCGTTATTATACCAATATTGTTGTAATTGGTTATTGAAATTGAATATTGAATCTTTCCAAGCTCGTCACTGGTTTCAGTTCGAAGTTAGACTTATTACTTATTGAGCATATCGGGTCAGTTGCACTCATACTATACTTTGCACTTTATGTGCAGATCCAAGTACTGCCGAGAGAGGTGATTACTAGCGAGTGGCACCAATACCATTTCTTTGAGATTTGGAGGTAGCTGTTGATTCCGTTCGCAGGCCTTAAAGTCCCTTTTTCCTCTGTTTATGTTATTATTGTTCTATCTTTCAGACATTTATGTATTTTAGATCAGACTCTATATTTAAATTCTGTAATGCTCGTGTACTCAGTGACATCAGGTTGTTGGATGATTTTAGTTGTGTTGTGACTTTTGACTTCGGTTATTTATGATTATTTCGCTGTTGAGATTATTTAATTATGTTATTTGAGTTTATTGTTGTTATTTGATTATTAGCTTGCGTAACAAACGGTGTTAGGCGCCGTCAACGACTTCGGTGGGAGTTTGGGTCGTGACAAAAATGATCGGCCGAATCGTTACACCATCTCTAAATAATTAATTTTTACTATTTATTACTGCTTTTGTATAATCTTAAGGAAGAAAATGCAACGGTTGATGCCATGATGGTTTATTTTGCTCATGCAGATCACCAAAGAAAATAGTGTTTTGTGGTGGGTAGGCTTTCTTACACTCATAATCCTCTAAAAGATCTAATAGTACTTAGTCCAGAGGAAGAAATTTCCACCCTCTTCCTGTCATTTTGATTGACAAAAAGAGAATAGATGAACCAACGATTGAAAGACATATCAGGGAGCTGAGGCAGAGGAAAAGAGAAGATGATGGTGACTTGAAAAATATTGAACTAAATTAAGAGGTAATGATCTCGTTGATCTCTATTTGAGTTTTTATACTGATCGGTTAGTTAATGACAATTTGTTTTGTCTTTATTTCTTATTTCAAATCTCTTCTTTTTCTCAACTCCTTTTAGACTCAAATCCAAACTTATAATAAGAGGGAAATTCCTTTCTTGCACTGATCAAAATTTACACGGCATTCATTGTTTATAACAAATAGTAGGTGTATATCATGTGTTTTACTTTAAATATTTGAAGGGCCACGTTCTTAAATAAGATATTGTTTCACATAAAATATATGACCCTTATGCTTAATGGTTTCACACAAGCTTTAAAGAATATTTTACACGATATAGTAATGGTTTTCAAACTTTTCACCCGGTACAATTTTCTTAAATGAGTTATCATTTTTTTCCTAACCTCGTGTTCTCTCTCTCACCCAGGGGAGGATGTATGTTTGATGAAGCGGTGTCCAGCGAAGCCGTTTCGTCAGAAAATTTTACTAAATATATGTATTAATACTGTGAGGAAACGGATAAATAGGAAAAATGACACTACTTGACATAAATTGTCTCATGTGGTTAAAAATTCTGATTAAGTAGAATTGAACTCAGGACCTTTTCAAGACTCAACAAAACCAATAGACTAAGGCTATTTTTTGTCCAAAAATATGATAATTAAAGTTATTATTCTTGATCTTCTATAAATTTCGACACCGCTTAAAAAGCTTCTGCATGTGCCCCTGCTCTCACCGATTAGTATGTTCCTTTTTTTTTTCTCACTGCAAATGAACTCTTTTCTTCACTCTATAAGAAGTTATCATTTATGTTGCGGAAAATCGTGGGTTAACTAGTACACAATCATATACAAAATAAATAGAAAAGAATAATAATACAAGAATTTAACGAGGTTCGGTTAAGCCTAGTCTTAGGAGTAGAAGCAGAGAGAGTTTTCTACTATGAATGAGAAAAAAAGCACAATACAATCTATAAAATTTCCAACTACAACCCCCATATATAGATCCTAAATTTTCATGATCCAAATCCCACTAAGTCGTGATGGCACCTAGCCAACCTGCTAGGCGAACCAACCAACATAAAAGATAACTTAAACTGAAGTTCATCAAATAAATAATAATAATATAAGAAGGCAAAATTTGATATAAACTACCCTAAGAACTGAATTCACAAGTCGTGAGTAACTAAGAAATAGAATACAATGCTAGTATACAGAAAATACATTATCTGTTATAATATACATAAACAGAAATACAAGTTCTAAACTAGCATGTACAAAATAGCAGCTAATAACTGGGGCGTTGATGTCTTCAATGCTCTCCCTCGAACTCCACAACAACTTAACTCTAAAATCTGCACGCAAGGTGCAAAAATTTAGTATGAGTACAACTGACCCCATGTACTCAGTAAGCATTAAGACTAGCTTCAGCGAAGTAGAATCGAGGTTTAATCAAAAGATACTCACTTTACAACATGTACAGTTCATAAGCATATGCAAAAATATAGAAACAATCATGGAGCAACAAATATGAATAATAAAGTGCACAGTCGAAGTAGAAAATAAAAAGCATAGTTTTTCAGATTTTATGATCAAAAGCATATATCAATACATCAAATCCACTTATAAAGGAGATATGTATCAAGCAACATTTATTCGAATGATTCTACATGAGTCTTAAATATCTATGTATGATAAAGACTCAAATTTTAGATCAATTAACATCCTCTAAATGTCAAACAACCTGTTAATAAGTCTCATGTATATGTAAAATGCATCGATTAGCATATGAGGATGATATGCATGAATGTTGCATGTCAGGATGCATGAATACGCGTATCTCATGTCAAACCAGAAATCTATCGATTTCTCACAACCTGCACACACACGACAAAAGATAACATGAGTAATCATGTGACTTTGGAGGGATGGATCCAATCCATGCGCTATATCCAAGCATAATAGATCTACAATCAATCACCAATCCAAAAAGAAACACCCATTGTGCCAATATATCTCTTTTCCTCACCATGCGTATATATCAATCTGTACGGAAATAACCACCGTGCTAATATCTCTCTAATGTTCACCATGTATATATAGTAATCCGTATGAAAATAACCATCATACCAATATCACTCTCATCCTCATCATGCATGTACATAAGAGACTGTCATGCATGTGCAATGCATATGTACAAGAAATACTCAATATGAATGGTGTATGCATGTGCATAATATATGACCATAGCTTTAACATGTAATCCGAAATACATTTTTCCCATCATGGCCAAATAAAATACTAAAAGCCGAGACATGATCTCTAGCATGTATAACAATTCTCAAGTATTCATACAAACAAGTAAATCGTTGTTACACCCCATATTTTTGTTCGTGGGAGTACGTCGTAAGTCAATTGATGTAAGCTCATAAAAGAGATCGTATTTGAAAGTACATCAAGTAAGTTAATCATGTTACCTTGGAGGTTACAAATCTTTAAGATCAAGGATAACAAGTACCAAGAGGGTTGAAAGGCTTAAAAGCTAAACGAATTGAAGAAAATAAGTTTCGTCGAATGTCAACAAGTTGGAAATGTTATAACACATACTTTTGGGGTGATACTAGGGTACTTAACATGATAAGGAGGTTATGTTATGAGTTATTTTAGTCGTATAATAGTCGTGTATTACGTTTTGAAGTCAAGCGAGTTGTGGAATAAAAGTTGGCAAAGGTCATCACAAGTTACATTCATAAATGTGCTGAACATTAGGTCAAATGTAGATGATTATTTCTCCCATTATACTTGGAATTACGAGATGATCAACCTACCAAATTGAAGATCTATGAGTCTAGATTCTAATTCATTATACCGTTCATCAATATGACATCCAAGTAGAGAGATATTTATATTTTCGTGAGACCGCACAAGGAACTCTAAATGGGACCCACTTAGGCGGGGGACTACCCTTGAACATTTTAAAGGGGTTGAACTACTCTATGTTTGGTCATTTTCGACCAATAACAGTTCGCAAACTCTCTCAACACCTCTCTAACTATCCAAGGTTCCAAGTCGAATCCAATATGGTTTGACCTAAACCTAACCTCAAAAGTTAGCTTAAGTGAAGAAGAGAACCTCTTATGGTGTTGTGATGTCATTAAGGGTGCTTGTAAGCTAAGGAAATCTTTGGTTTGAGTTTGTTTGATTATTTAAGGTATTTATAACACCCTATTTCTTGGGATTAAGCCTATAAATGTGTTAGTTATGCTATTTGGATGAAGAATTACAAGATAGAATTTGAAGTTGTATAAGAAGTTGTTGTCTCTTATTGGACTATTTTGGAGTTGTGTATATGACTTGATATAGCTGGAATTGGGGGGAATAGCTTGTTTATAATGTTCTTACTGTTTTTATGCTTATCAGTATGTTGAGTATGTTATAAATAGGAGAAGAAGTAACCACACATTACCTAGAAGTTGTCTATGCTGTTGTTATATCTTGTTGGGTTGTTTGATGTTACTTTTATAATGGATATAAGGTTGGAATGTCATGTCAATATATATATTTATATGCTGGACCTATTGATGGTGTTGTAAGTACAAGGGATATGGGAAAATGAGTTGGGGTTTGGTTCCAATCCAAACTTGCCGCTCGTCGTATTAAATAGTAGTTTCCTTGGTGACATTTTTGCACTTGTTGTTGCGTAGATTGATTGGTGTTGTTGGGATGTTGGGTGTGTTGTGGTGCTGAAGGTATATAGTTGAAGGTTGTATGTGTTCTTATTTTTTTGATGGACTTGGGGAAAGCAAGGAGAACATGGGAGATGCTGTCCATTTTAATATAAAATAAGCTTGTCACTCATTGTACAATGGTTGTATCATTCATAGCTTAATGATAGTATTATTAGCGCTGTTGTAGATTAATGTTAGATGAGACAAGTTCAACATGGCCGTTGGACAGACTGTGATAAAGTGTGTTAGGGCTATCCCTTCTTTCCTTTTGGCATGATCCATACGATACATCCATATGTTAAGGCAACTTTCACAAATGACTCCATTCTTAGAAGTACTAGGGGTGCCTATGTTCTTGATTTCCCACGTGTCCTATTATTATATTGTGTGTTCATGGGTCTAAAAAAATATGTAAGTTGATAAAGTTTATTTCAGGATATTAATCGAAGGCATATTGATCTTATGACATTCCGAGAGATCTTATCAACTTACTCCTTATGCATTGCATTCATTTATACATGTACATTGACCCATGATAATATGTCGTTATATTTACATATATTATATGTATATGGGGTATGGGAAAAGGTTATAGCGTTATATACGCACCACCACCTGATCAGTTAGTATACGTTGATGATTTTGCCCACAGAGGTTGAGATGATATGATGGGATGCCCTCAGAGGCTTGATGATGTTATGTACGCATATACCTATGCATTATATGACATTTATATGCGCATGCATTGCATTATAAATGTTTCATGATTCACAGAGCTATTCAGACTTACAGGTTGAGTCCTTTACTCCATGTTTCTTTCATGTCTTTTATATACTACTTTTCATTCCTTACATACTCGGTAATTTATTTGTACTGACATCCCTTTTTCCTGAGGGCGCTATGTTTCATTCCCACATCTCCTGATAAACAGGTTGACAGTCCTCCTAGTAGGCTATCAGCTCAGCGGAAGGTGTTGGTGCACTCCAGTTTCTCCGGAGTTGCCTATTTGGTCAGTATGATTTAGACATGTATTGATTGGTATGGAGGGGCCATGTCTTGAACTTTATGACGTTTATATACTCTTAGAGGCTTGTAGACAGATGTCATGTATATGGATACTTGTATGGTCTTGGCGGCCAATGTTTTGGTGTATAAATGTTCATGTCAGCCTTATAGGCCCGTATGTCACATGTATAAGCTTATATATCATGTTGGATCGTCCTATATCAAGCATTCCCTTATGTTTTATCTGGTTATCTCATGACGGTCCTTCTGGATCATTTACCCATAATGGTGCGATAAGAAAGATATTACGTTGGTACTCGGTTGAGTAAGGCACCGAGTACCCGTTGCGGCTCTCCGATTTGGGTCGTGACAAAGGTGGTATTAGAGCAGTTAGTAGTTGATTCAGGAAGAGCCTAGTTATGGCTAGACAAGAGGATACAGACAAATTAGCAGATTGTGCAAAATAAACATAGTGAACCCCAACATAGTGAATTCAGTCTTGTAGATATGTCGTTGTAATCCTTGAGAAATATTCAGATAGGAGTTGGGTAGTTAAAGGTACCGTATAAGTGTTACAGAAATAAAATAGAGTTACACTGGGAAGACAGTCAAAAATTTCAGTTCAGAAGCAACCTTGCGAGCACAAAGGCTCGGAGGTAAGTAACTCGGGATAATTATAGGCGAGCAAGAACATCAAAAATTTTGTCAGGTATATGATGTAATAAGATCGCATCTTTACAACAGTCAGAGGGTCCCCCCTAAGTACTACAATGAAAGACTAGATGAGGGAATAAGGAAGAAGGCTTCAACCTAAGCATAGTAACTTGAAGAAGAAATGGTCTTGTAACAACAGTCTCACTATAATATTGTATACACTCTATAAGAAAGTGGCACCTATCATGGCTAATGAGCGGAAAAAAAAGCAAAGGTGTTATTTGAGATCATATGAGGTACATGCAATTCCAGTATTCATGGGCAATAATATAAGCCAAGTATTCATGCAAGAAGTGGAAAAATGACCAGGAAAAGTAATTGCTTACATTTAAAGACAACTGAGAAGGCACAGAAGGAAATTTATGGTGCTAGCAAGTTAAAGGAAAGTTGCGAGTATTATAAATAGATATGTGTAGGTCTCAAGATAAAGTATCATAGAGTGACAAGGTTTTAGGTAGGTAGGAGTAAGGATAAGAAAAGGTGAGTGAGAAGGTGACGAGAATAGGTAAGTCCTCGGGATTAAACCCATCAAAACAAGAGAGATGATGGTTTCCGTAAGTTATAAAAAGCTCGGTATAGCCTCAATGAACTCAGAGGAGTCTAAGACTAGGAGAAATTAGAAGAGATGAAATACTGCCCTGGTAGTAGAATACTAGTGTAATGATGATAGATAAGAGAATGACGTTTAAGCCTTTGATTGAGTAATGATTTTAAGAAAAGGGATTTCATGAATTGCACGGGATTAGAATACCCCCATAAGATGAATCACGTTGGGATGCTATGAAATACAGTTATTGAAGTATTGTATCGTGCTTATGTGGATCAAGAAAATCACTTCAAATGTTCCCCGATGCAATGTGAGTCCTAGTGATAATGTATTACATAAGAGGTTTCAAGTTATCGGTGGTAGATTATGGATCAACATTAAGGTGAATCAACAATGGATGGATAAAAGTTACAAAGTATGAGATGAGATTAGGCCATCTTTATTAAGATGAACAATAATGAGGAAGCATTAAAGGACTTAAATTTATGCATATAGGATACACAGTAAGAGAGTAACCTGAAGTTGGGTAGCAGACCTCGGTAATAATAAACCAAAGTAAGAGTTATGATATAGTATGACCTACCTAGTTGTAGTAAATCCATAAGCATAGATAACCGAGTCTATGAAACAAGATAAAGCAATAGTTGTAAGTTTGACAAAGTACCGAGCAAAGAACTTCAGTACACCTATAGATTCCTAGATGGACAGCTGGTCATAGTTTTGTATATGTTCACAAAGTGAGGCATAGAGATAGGCTAAAAGCTGTAGGAAAAGGAGAGAAGAGTCGCATAGGTGCACATACAAGGTCAGAGTCGTACAAGATGCATGACTAAATGTAGCAACAGTTACAAGATTGGAAGAATTACTTCCACAAGTCGTGGTGTGAGAAAGAGGCCTAAAGGGGGGTACGCCCTAGCCTTTGGATTTATTCATAGAACAATTGCCTTGGCAAAGACAATATTAAAGTATTCATAAAAGCTATAGGTTCTGAGAATGATAGGCGCATCAGTCAACATTCGAGGACGAATGTTCCAGGGGGGG